>JAJNNY010000093.1:0-103512 GCA_022453515.1 Astrocystis sublimbata
ATTAGTCGCATTCATCTGCGGCATTTTCACGCCTATGCTGATAGGCTTGTTCTTGGCCGTCCGGAGTTCGTTGCATGCTTCCGCAAAAACACTGGAGTCGATCTGATACAGAACTACGGCTACTGTGGTTAGGGCATCGTGAAGCTCCAACATCAAATCGTAGAAAATAAAATCCCAATCTACCAAAATACGACGAATTCGCACGCTGCGGCGGATACCTTTTTGAGGATATACGAACGTCAATAACACTTACGATGGGCAGTTGATTCCATTCTTATACAGCACGTCGGTAGCAAGAGTACGCACAAGGCTGGTAACTAGCTACACGGATGGACTATTACAGGCAACATGCCCTTCAATTATCAATTCGGAGCTAACGACGTAGTGGACCTATTAGGCATTTGAAAAGCCCCCTAGCTCGCCTAGGAAGGCAGCCCACTAGGCACCTACCTACGTAGCGGCGAGTAACGTTAGATAGTATGCCGAAATGACCACGAAGAACGCCTTACGCGCAATAGTATTGAAATGTGATTCGCGGTATAAGACCTGTGATTCGCTGATCATTATCTAGACATTGCCTACCAACGCGGCTTGGCAAATGCACGAAGCTTTTCCGGCCAACAACAGTTCTGTAATACCTACCAACAGCACCTCTGACTAACAACAGTTCTACACCCAGAAACTCCTCTCTATCCACCTTTGAATATACCACTCTAAAAAAAGATCCATTACTACTTAACCTAGGCTTCGAATTCTATCTTCCCTCACTGCCTGCTTGCGAAAACTGGTAATTATGGTTACTTACATGTCTAGTGCAATTTGAGGCTTTACCTGGTCACGAGAATTATCTGACCAAAACTCCAGTTGGTTTTATCACGATGTTCTGCATCAGAACCATGCTTAATTCTAGAGAGCTTCTCTTCTAGGACTGGGAAGCAGAGGGTGGGGAGTAGAGCTAGGGCACCTGAAAACAAGGGCTTCCTTGCCCCCGGAATCTAGCGCGCGCCTCCATACCTGGCGAGCCTGGTACTGTACTAGCACATTTCAGGTCAAAGTCATTCACTTGTTTGCGCTTGCGCTTGCTGACCAGATATATTCTTGATTCTTGTACGAGTAAGCCACAACACCCAGATGAGACTCATCTCAACATGTTATACAAAGTCCTCCATCCTTACACAGAGCAGTTCTTCTAATGAAGGTACTTCAATCAATGACCACATAATCCCGATCCCATTTCTCACGAAGCCCAAACCGGATACAAGTTTTCTGCCCAGCGACGACGACTTTCTTGCCAAACAGATCTTATAGGCAAGATAGGGAGTCCCTTCATTCTGACAACATTACATACGATTCCGCGACTTTACACCTCCTGTCAACCTTATTTATTGTTGATCGTGTGCTCATACTATCTACTTCTAATTCGAGCTAGCTTCTCGTCATGGCAAATGACTCTCTCCGCATCAAGCTGCTCCAAGCAAGCGTTGACGAGGATGACGAAAGCCATTTCCGTCTTCTCATCAACGACAAGACAGTGAAATATATTATCATTGATGCTGGACTGTTCGATACAGACGATATGTGCTTTGCGCCCTCCCTCATTGATTTACTCCCACCCTTCCCGCCTGGCGACTGGAAGACAGGTCGCATCTCTCGGAACCCTGCAACTGGAGATGCGCACTTTGCTAGTGTCTCGGAGGAACCTCTTCCTGGCATTACAAAAATCTGGCATTCTACCACAATCGACCATCTCGAACTTGGCATGCCACGCAAACTCCGATCCGGCGTATACGAAGCAACTTGTCCACGCTTCGGTGCGACAGTTGTTGTGGCCAAGTTCGCACGGTTCGCGTGGGAAATACCTCAACTGGAAGCCGAAACTGAGGCGTATGAGTGGATCGAGGGTCATCATATAGGTCCTGGATTTCTCGGACATCTGACCGAGGAAGGGAGAGTGATCGGTTTCCTCATCGCTCAGATCACCGACTGCCACCACGCAACGCCGGACGATTTTGCCGCATGCGATCGTGCTTTATCAAGATTACACGAATTAGGCATCAGGCATGGTGACATCAACAAGCACAACTTTCTTGTTCGAGGTGGGGAAGATGCGGTTCTTATCGATTTCGATGTCGCTTCACGACTGGTAGGCGTCAATGAGCTAGAAGATGAGAGTCGCGATTTGATGAATCAGTTGCACGATACTTCTGGTAGAGGCGGTAGAGTCTATGAATGGTGGAAATTTGCGGGCCATTGCGACTCCACTGTGTAAGGCTTTTCTTGTTTAATGGATGTTACAGATCTTGAGTTAGTATTTGTGGTTGGTGCTCCCTAGAAGGACATCGCGAGAATCAATTTCAATATATACGTTATCATGGCCTACCTACTCTATCCCCCCTTCTTTATCCAGGCCACCACAACCAATATACTGGCCCTTGAAAGTGCATGAGTATTAGTTTTAGTAATGTTGGCGGCAGGCTTGACTCACTACAGCCCCCATGCAAACATATGTCATAAAACCACCATTGCATGCGACGCTATCGATCTACAACCAACGTGCAAATATCACGACCAACATCCCAAGAAATAACACTTTTTAGGTAGACTAACGCTCCAAGTCCTACATGTTGGAAGACCATGCCACGAATGACTGGTTGGCGAGTAACGATCTAATTGAACTGTTGGCACTTAGACCACCAACCTGCATCTTCAAGTAGCTTGGCGCTTGAGATCACGCTATGAAGATAGCACGACAAGGCGAAGTCGATGAGTAGCGCGCGCTTCTGTATCGTCAAGGCTTTATGCGACTAGTTGCCTCGAAGAGTTCCAAATTACCTCACAGCCTGAGTACGCCTTGAGGGCATATATATAAAAGGCCTTCCAGCATACATGCTCGACATTATGTTCAATTGTCAACCCAAGCTGTCTCAAGCCAATACCTACTCTAAGGTGTTCCCAGCTCGAAAATTCATCACAATCTCTCACATTTCCAGATTCAATATTGCTAAGCGGATTTCCATCGCATTCGTCCTCGCTTCTAGCCTACAAACCCTTAATCCCAACTACCTACGCGAGACCTAGACACTAATCGTCTGCACTTCAAGTAAGCATACCGAAACTTATGCAATCCAAAATGCGATCTAATAATGAATCTTGAAGTCAACATGTGTGAGCAAACTTTTCGCATGTACACCTGCGGTTGCAAGAAAAATGAGGAATTTCGTCAATGTGCGGAAAGATACGCAACAAATGTCAAATGCCGACCTGTGACCCAAATCCGGCTCCCCGACTCGATGCACATGTGCCCGAAGCATTTGGTACAACCGGGAAAGGATGAAATGTCTCGCAACCGCAGATAGACAGAATTTCGCCTGCATGATGCGAATGATGAAGGGTGGCGATCAATGTACCCGCGTTTCTTCCTCAGCCTGTCAGGTTTCGATTTTTCACATTATATTAGGTGTCAACTAGTGCCAAATCAAGTTGCTTCGTCCTATCTCCATAACCGTTTCAATTCAAATGATGCGCGCCGTTCATTATATCACCGCATTGTAATAGATGATCTTGAAAGGAAGCAGCCGTGAATTTCCGCCTATAGTGAAGAGGTGGGCGACTAGACCTCTCGCACCCAACGCAATGGAAGCCCCAATGTAATTCCTGCGATGTTGTGCTCAAGTATGCCACACGAGCAACTGCAACAAAGCGAAGAGGGTTGCTCGACTGTCCATCATAAGGGTCATGCATTGGCGGCCGTCGAACATGACTTTGGCCGCCTTCTGATGCATGGGCTTCCGCCTTCCTAGCCTCGAACTCTTCAAGCTTCTGGGTCTCCAAGTCTAACACAAATTTGTCCATGGCGCTCGCCGATCCATGGGCTTCAATGCCTGCGGAGCGAGTAGATTCATAATCGACGAGAACGCACCGCGAGACCTTCTTTTCGTTTGGCGAGTATAGGCCAGGTATGACTCTCATGCAAGGCGATCTGTTGACCGTTTTGAGCCCGAACTTCCGGCGCGCATGGCCTGGCCGCAACGGGAGATATAGAGGATCCCTCGACAGACAAAGAAAGCAGACTCGCTTGCAAGTTAAAAGGTACAGGTAGCCGCCAAAATCGCCACAAGTTTCGCATTCAGAGGTGGATAACTTTTCGTAAAAAGTGCCACAGGTGATCCATCTCCCGGTTCCTATGGCCAGGATGCCGCACAGTGCGTTCCGCGCATGCTTCGCGATCGCGCGGTACGCAGGCACGGAACCAAGGACAGCAAAGACTTCTCGATTGACGCGCCGGAATCCCACGAGAGTTTCTATGTCTAGGTGGTAGATGACCTCTTGAAGCAGCTCGAGAGGCAGACGGCTCAAGGCGCCGATGTTGGTAGTGGGCGCGTTATGTAACTGAAAGCTTCCATAATTGGATGTGAATTTTTTGACCCGAGGGATGTCATCTAAAAGATTATCTTTCAAACGTAATTCAGGATAGGTCAGATGTGTAGGTCGAGAAGCAGTGAGTGAATGGCCTGTCATGATGGCTTGTCAGTGGCAGGAAGGTTGTTGTAGGATGTAACGGGGGCAATGGTCTGCCAAGCAAGCTCGTCAGCTGAGATCCACCCGAGCCACCCTTCTAAACAGTTACTAAGGGCTGGGCTAGGTCTGACCTACCCTAGCGTAAAAAGGGGTTCTGGGAGTTGCTCCTTGAGGGCTGCTAAAGGGTTTAGCTATGATTTTCTACTTGGTACTGATGGCTGGGAACATAACTACGGTCAAGACTACACCTTGGCCCGTATCGGATACAAGCAGTAGTATCGGATGTTTCTTTACATATTACCGACCCCATCATGGGAGGGAAGGTGCGGAAAGTACACAAGCAAAACATCAAACCATACTTGGGGCAACTGCCGGAATACCACGTTAAAAGGAAGGGACCTACTTCCCTGGGCATAATGGGAACAAGAGAGCTTCTTGATAAGAAGAAAAAAGATCGAACAAACGTTCCTTCTATAACGTCGCGAACTGGACCTAAGGCCCATCATATTACCCCCTCCTCGGCTCCCACAACAATTGGAATTGACATCAAGTTGTTAATTATATCTATCTCACTTGTACGGCGACCAGAAAGTGTCATATCGGCCTAGTTACCTACACAGGTAGTTAGAAAGATATCGTGCTGGATCATCCAGAACTAACCCGGACCAACCCTCAACAGCCTATCGAATATACGTAAAAATGTTTAAGGAACAGCCAATTCTTGAGGGCCGCCCAGGCGAAGACCCTGAAGAATACTTGGAATACATCCATCTCTATACAGCATCGATTGACAACAGACGGAGGGAAAGTTATTGTCAGCGAGCCAGAAAAGGAGAGTACCCCTCGACAGGAATTAGTACTCCGCGATTCTTGGAGCTAACATAATCTCTAGGAGCGACTTGGTCTCTGCTAGCTTATATGCTCCCTAGCTTGTGACTGACTTGGTGACAGTTTTAGGGTAGAGAGTATTCCTTTCCTAGCTACAACGCAGTCCTTACAGCATGGCAGTCTTGGTAGTCATGTTGATTATAGTCGGATGCAGACTTACGTTTACAGCTGATGCGACAGCCATATGAGTAGTAATGAGGCTGTGTTGGTTGTCTACTTTGAGTCTAGAGCTCGCCTTCTCTAACTGCCCGCTGGTCGTTTTCAAGTACATCGTGCGTGTTTAGCGAGGTTAGAGCGAACAGGATACAGTATTCGCGGGAAGCTGAAATCATTGATGAAGTAGGTAATATGATATATTCATGTGTAGTCATTTACATGAGCTTAAGGAATGCTGCATGGCGAGTCACAAGGAATACGTATTGACTGCAATAAGGGATCGTTAAAAACCAATCATAGACAATCAATCAATGCTTTCTCTAGTAAGGCTATATAGATGATCCAGATCTAGGCTTATGTACGTATCAAAGAGAAATCAAAGCCATTTGCATAGGATCATTCAAAAATGAACACGTTATCCAGTCCCGTATTGGGGCATGTCGTAAGGCCACTTCTATGCGACAATATCCCGCGAAGTCCAGCCTCGGTTACAATTCGATCTGGAACAATTGCGAAAGTGCCTGCGGTCAGTTCCTCTACTGCTCAGCATGTTCCGATTGATGATCTAGGCGGGAGCGGCAGCCGGGCAGACCGTGTTATCAACGTAGTTCTTGTTCGTGTAGGCGAACGCATAGTTGTTGGTGTAGTGGTCCTTGCCACGCCATTGGCCCTGATGTATGTCAGTGACTGGAAGTTCAATTATGAAGGCAAGGGGGAAACTCACGTCGTTGGTGGCATAGCTGGAGTCCCAAGACTTCGTGTACAAAGCGCAGTACTGGCCCTCACTCCGGCCGTTCTTCTGCGACATGTAGGTGACGAAGAACTGGCAGATCTTGGGCGAGCCTGTCTCAGGTGGGTGCGCAGTGTTGTAGTCGTTCTGCGAGGCGCATGCGGCGGCGCAGAGACCGGCATCGAAATAGCTGGTGGTGAAGACCTTGGCGCCCATGTAGGTGTCCTGGCCCAGGCAGTCCAGGGGTGCGTTAATGGAGGCATCGCCGAGGGAGACACCGTCATAGCCTGACACGGAGGGAATTCGGGTCTTCATGTAGCCGTTGGAGCCGGCGATGACGACTTGGAACTTGCTTCTCCATTGGCCTTTGTTGTTGGCGTTGCCGGCCGAGATGTAGTCACCCCAGTAGACACACTTGATGACTGTGTTGGATTCGGGATCCTCGCAGCCGGGGCCGGGTACGTAGCTGGGGTCCCGCTCGTAGTAGAGGTTAAAGCCCGAGCAAGACTTGACGTTGTCACACCGGCGGGCACACTCCGCGGTATCATATGTGGCAAGTGTGCTGAAGCCTGAGTAGCCGTACGCACTAGTAGAGCCCTGCTCGTTGCTGAAAGTCTGGAAGTAACCGACAGGTACAGGTGCAGAACCAGCTGTGTTGATGAGATCAGGGAAGCTTAAGAAAGCTTGGGCTGTGTCGGGAGAGGGGACGGGCCCAGAGCCTTTTGGGAGTGCCTTGCAAGAGTCATCTCTCTTGACCTCAATGTCACGCTTAGCTACAGGAAGCGGGACTGCGGTGGCAGCTTGAGTCGCAGCAGGCAAGTCATATGTGACCGTGTGAGGTTGTTCACCAATAGATTCTTGGTAGACTGAAGGCTCCGGGGCAGCATCGAGCACAGCAAAATCTAGCAGCTGGCGAGGCTGTAGTGGCGAAGCGCCGGCGAGAGTCACCAAGGTGCTTATGAGACACGTTGTTGACTTCATAGTGGCAAACTTGTATGAGAATCAGTCGGAAACGTCAGTGAATGGATGACTGGGTGTGGGGTGAAAGGATGTGTTGATGGTAGGGTAGATGATGTTGATGGTGATGGTGGTGATGGATGAGTAGGCGATTTCGATTTCGTAGAGGGAGTCTTTATCATTATATACTCATCTCGCTGTATATGAGTGAGGGTATTGCACTTGCACCACCAATGTTCCTAGCCTCGAGGAAAACTCAGTGGCAGGCTAATTCAGGCTTAGACACGGGGGTGTCTCCGAATCATGTGTCTCGATAAGACGGTCTACCTGAGCGATTGCGGGATACTACCAAGCACGGCGCCATCTTGATGGATCGTCCCATAGCCCAGTCAAGGTTGGGAGCAAGTATCGGTGTGTTTTCACGAGCCCAAGATAACTCTCATGATGAACTGACGACGATGAGCCGCAGCTGAAAGCTTGAGAGGTCGGGATGACCGGACTTTCAGCTATCAGACGTACGTCTATGGCTTTGCGGCTTTCACAGAAATCTAAATCGGTAGCTGTGATAGTACTCCCGGCAGTATGGGTGCAACGATGATTCGTTGTCGTGGTAGGAGACAGTCAACGCTAACTCCGCCTACTGAACTCATCAGATCGTTAACAATCCTTGCTCAGCTGCAGCGGAAGCGCTAGAGAAAAGGTCGAGACCTCTTCGACGATGGAGAGCGGGGTTTATTCACGTTGAGAATGTAAGTCATACTTGTAGGCACAGTAGCGGGTAGGACTACGCTCCATGTGGCGGCTGGAATCAGGACGTTTCGACAGTGCGTCGACGAGCGGTAAAGACACGGGACCTCCGTCGAACGATAAGCACGGGAATGTGGTTGGCTTCATCTCCAGGTCAAGAATTGGAGTGTCTGATTAGAAGTGCACTTACCGTGACATCGTGTGTGCGGTCAGTACCGGCATAGCAATGTGGTAGACGATGTTGCGCAGGAGAACCGAGCGTTCCTTCGTCCGGGGATGCGAACAACAACAATGAGACCACCAGCAGATGTGTTATTGATACTGTGTCGCTACATTGCAAACTAAGCTGAACGTCCTGCAGTCCTTTTGTTCGTCTGGTGCTAGGTATCATAGCGCGAGCCAAATCGACGCGGAAAATGCCTTGTGCCAAGAAAGCAATAGTGTGTACAGAATGCCTCGAAACCCGACAGCTTTAGCTTAACATGCATGGGTGACGATTTAGGCTTGTAGAGTTTCGAAGAGGAAAAGCTACGAAAATGGGAGGACATAGCGTGTGAAGTCCGTAGCACAGTCACACACGCGGGTTCTGGCTAGAGATCTAGCAGCGGATCGGGTCATGTACAACTAGACACGCGGCGTTGCGTGGTCTCGGACTATTGGCCGATTGCATTCTAGTCGCGCCGCAGGGCTGAATTGCATGCCATTGAGCTCAGGCTGTCCAGACTCTGGTGACTGTGACGAGATTAGAGTCTCACGTATCACAATGAGGCAGCACACCGGTCGGGAGTCGTGGAATATTTACGCCACGAAGAAGATCTCGATCTCCATTTAAGCCTTACAGAAATGTCGAGATATCAATAGCCCCATATCGAGGCGTCCCGAGTTGCCGGGTTGGTCCGTAAGCGGCACACTGACTAGGATCTTGGCCTCACCGTTAGACACACACCAAGCGAGACAACACGGGCGTTGGCTTCAGCTAGCGCCATGTGGTCTCGGAGGCTCAAGCTCAGGCCCAGCCGAAGATGGGAGAAATGGGCAGACCAAGACACTCAAAGTAGCAGTGCCCTTAAATGACAAGATACGTGGAATTATGCCGTTGCATCCGGTGGTCATGGCGACCGGAGCGTGACTCCGAAACCGAATGCAAGTATCTCGACGTTTGATTATAGTCACCCAAGTCCCGTCGGTGAGCATTACCTCTATCACATCACTTGATATGGGGCAAAAAAAAAAGGACTCAAAAGTATCAACAAGAGCTGAAAAGGGCCTCTCCAATAGACTAGGGACACTGGAGCCACATGGGCTGCTTATCATGTGATGATGAAAGCTGGCTATCAGCAACGAAGTTTTTCACAACTGAGCATGACGAGGCATTGTTGAGAACATTCTGGATCGCAAGATAGAATCTCAATATAAGTGCCATGCCGTATCGGGTCAAGCACGATCAAGCAACTAGCACCAAAGCGAGACGACGAGCTTGACCTAGGTATGCGAGGAAGTCAGCTCTCGCTTAGCTGCAGCAATACGACCCTAATCGGGATCTCACCGTCATGCTACCAAGGCTAAATCTTGATCAGCTTAGTGCGGCGCGGGGTTTTACGTGGTTGGGTTTTCTGCCTTTTCCATCACTCACTCGTCGGCGCTTCTGGTGATATCCAATCACGCCGTATAGTTCCTCACGAGCTTCTGTCACAACGGTATCATGCCACGGCCGAAGGGGCGGAGACATAGCTAACATTATTCTCTGCTGCCAACAACTTGCGAACGAATCTATAACATGTTACCCACTTACATGGACAAATGTTGGTCGCCTGGTGATGCGTCGGCAATAAGCGCCCCGGCTAAACCTACCGATCGTTGGCTTACTTGCATGTTGGAGCAGATCTCAAGATCTCTTTCGCAGCTGCATGCAACCCGAACCGCCGAGCGAGCAGTTCGGCGGTTAGAGTTCCTGGAAAGTAACCCACATTAAGTAAGTCGATCCCTGAAGAGGAGGGGACCCTTGAACTCCTCGCGACCAATCACTGGAATCGCGTAGCTTGGTTGGTAACCCATCGCCAAATTTAATTGAGGACCTTGATGTTCACTCTCACAGTGAGTCTCGACCAAACCTCTGGCGCATTGACAGAATCCTTCATGAGATGGAAGCGAGTAACGTATTGAGTTTTCTAAAATATCAATGTAACAAATGATGTAGTGTTGTGAGTTGCTACAGATGATGATCATGTCCTTGTCTCCCTTGCCGCAAGTGAAGCGCTCCCCTTCTCACTCTCTCAGGAACAATCATTCAGTGATTGGTTGCAGGGAGGCATGTTATCCACTAACGCAAGCTGTCAAAGAACCAACAATAAGGATAACAACTGCACCTGTAACCAACGAAGCGCCTTGAAACACGGTAAGGGATGAGGATAGGGTATGCTCATAAGTATGTAAAGTAGATCAATCACATTGTAATAAAGCACACTGAATATGATATCTTTTCTATTCTTCATCGTGCTCCATTGAAGATTCGAGCATTGACACTTGAAAGTTGTTCAGGCACACCGCAGGCGATGTGTGGCCGTTGACCGAATGCGGTAACTGTCGAGATATCTACGACATCTGATTGGCTCGCGCACTACAAGTTGAGCTTCAAGCACATATACCAATCGCTCAAACACCCTACGGCAGCAGCGTTGAATACGAGTAAGGAAACATTTACTTCTTCTTCACCGGGATCCAAATGGCTATGGTCCTTCGAGACTAACAAGAGCGAAGAGCATAAACAATCACATCATTAAACCGAGTCTCGAGATGCCAAAGCGCAAGAAGAACACAGCCCGGGCCCAGCAACGAGCCGAGTCCAAAGCTCAACACCAGAATGCACTCAAAAATCCCCCCAAATCAAAATCAAAATCCCAGAAAAACGCCAAAACTCAAACTCCCAAACAACCTCCCTCACAAGAACCATCACAACCCCCCGCTACCCCTCCAACCCTAGGCACCCTCTTCGCCGCCCTGCCCCCCGAGCTCCGCGCCTCAATCTTCGCCTGCCTCCTCGCGCGACCGATAAAATGGTCCGCGCCGCACAGCGCGTCCTGCGCCCTACGCAACGCACCACATCCCTGGACGAAGATCCGTCCCAGCGCAGAGACCCTGCGCCAGACATGTGCGCTTGCCCACTGCGGCGAAGAAGACTCGCCCCGGCGCTGGCGGCGACGCACCATGGCGATATACCAGGACCCGTGGCGCAGCTCTTGGGCGCCGGTTGTGCGGAACGAGTTTCTGTGCTCGCGCTGTTGGGATCGCAGATGCAGGGGGAATGAGTTGCCGAGAGTGGATAGCTTGCCTTGTCTTTGTGCGAGGGAGAGGTGGAAGGGGTTGGGTGTGTTGTTGGTTTGTAGGGCGTGGTATGAGGAGGGGGCTAAGGTGGGTTTCTTTTTTTAATTTTCTTCCCTCCTTTTCTTCCAATATATGATTGATTGTGTGTGATGGTGATATTGACTGCGAAACTAGGTCCTCTACACCCGCAACACCTTCGCCTTCGCCACGCCAGCCGAATGCGTCGCCTTCTTCGACGCCCTGCAGCCCCGCTGGTCGGGCCTCGTCAGCAAGGTATCTCTGCGCAACATCAAGTCGGACAGCTCGCACTGCTTTGGCTTTTCCGACGGGAGCTCCGCGGAGAAGACCTCCAACGCGCCCTCTGACAGAGGAGAGGTACTGCCGCTGCTGCTGCGCGAGGCGTGGGATCGTCTGCGGAATCTTCCTGCTCTCAGCGAGCTGGAGCTCGACGCGTGGTTTCTGACGCATCCTTCGTGCGTCCAGGTGTTTCGCGGCGAGGCACTGCGGAATCTGAGGAAACTTGTGTTTACGCAGTCGGTGCTCGAGTGGCGCGAGGATATGCTGAGGAACTATGTCTGGCCCGACGAGGCGCTGAGGGAGGTCATTGAGGGGAACGAGTTCTCGGTCGATGTGGCGCGGGGCATCAAGGGGTGGCGCGAGGGCTGGGTGGAGGGGCATGATAGGGATGATGCAGGTGCGGTTGTAAGGGAGCAGAAGCTGTTCTTTGCGAGGATGAAGTCGCGGATGGAAAGAATTGTAAACGAAGAAGAGGAGGTGGTTTGTCGAAAGGAGGTTGTGTAGAGGCTTTAAAGATTTGGTACCTGGTAGACATGTGTCACTTAAGGGATTCGGTTTGAAGCTTTTGGATTGAAAGATACATACGCATGTCATTATATACCTAGGTAAGCATGTCATCAAAGGAGTGTCAGTATCTGCAGTACTCACTATCATCAAATTAGATATATACATGAACGCGCGCGCATATCCGTGCCTCCACCCAACTTGGACCCCGCGGATACATGGACATCATGGGTATCATGAGTATAGTATGAGCACAACAAACACCAAGTGCCGCTTTTGTGGTTATCCTATTTTCTGTGGCTTTTGTTTTTTGCATTGTTTTTTGCGTGTGAGGCTTTTGCTTGATGCTCAATCATGTAGGCACGGAAGACACGTCATTTAAAGCCAGTCCTGCCCGATCACAGGCCGCAGTGACTGCGCGAAAGGTGATCGTTTACGCAGCGACGGTCCTTTGATGTACACAACAACAGTCGACACGAACAATAGAACACTGATGCAGGCAAGCACGCTATTTGCAGACTGCAGAGCATATGTGCCATGGAATGACTTGTAGTACGGGGCTGCACACCAGGTCAGAACGCCGGCTAGGAAGTCGCGTGCGAAACCGTTCCCGCCCGTGGCAGAGGCGGAATAGGGTTCGTAGGCGGCGACCATGTAGTCAATTGTTGTCATGTAGATGTTGTAGTTGGCAATGCCGATAAGGATACACCCGACCAGAGGTGCTATCCATGGAGCAGAAGGGGTGCTCGTCCAGGCAAATATGAACAATCCGATAGGAAGCAGTGGCGCAGTAAAGAGCAGCGACCACAGTCTAGACTCGTATTGGGCATGTTCGCAGTCGGGTTTCGCTTCCCGGAGCCGTCGGTTACGGTTGATCGTCAATAGGTATAAAATGTAGGCGGCTAGGTAGGCAATGCCAAAGGAGATGAATGTGTAGTATGCAGTTAGTATATGCTCTCATGGTGGGGTTGATAAATATGAGGGAAAGTGAAAGATAAAAGGGAGCAAGCAAGAGGTGGCGACTCACAAGTCCTATTTGGATGGTAGAAAAATGCCAGATGCTAAACACCAATCCGATAGATTGTATCTGCATGAAGATCAAGGCATCACTGAAGCCTGACAAAGCCGACAAGACCATCACGATTGGTTCTGTAAAGAGCATGCGAAAAGACCGGAACCAGATGCTCCCCATCTCTCGGGGCAGCAGGTACTGTCTCCATGTCTTGTGCTCGGTGGGACCACATGCTTTGGGCATGATGTTCTTCTTTCGGAGCGCTTTGGCGTGCTTGTCGAGACGTACGGTGTCGCGGGTCTCCGGCACCAGAAACAAGTGTAGGAGCTCAACACAGGCGCCGAACGCGAACTGGGTCCAAATGGTCACCCTCCATGTCGAATAGGTTTCGATGAATCCGCCAACAATAGGACCGACTATGGACCCGCCCACGGAAGACAGAACGATGAAAGCGAGGGGGGCTTCACTCTTTGTCGCAGGGAACATATCCGCCACCATGCCGAGGGTGACGCTGCCACCAGCGGAGAACAGTCCGCCAAAGGCGCGGCCGACGAAGATGGAACTGATACCTGTAGGGCCGTCGGGCCTGGCCAACGCTACGGGAAGGCAGGCAAGGTTCACTAGAAGAAGAGAAAGTTGCAGAACAAGCCATCTTCCGATTTCTTCAGACCATGGTGCCCATCTAGCCCAAAATGTCAGCAAGCGAGCAATGGAGGGGGGACCGGGCCAACCTACAGCTCACATCCAATGGCGTAGAGGATAAGGAAGATAGCAGCACCTGTAACAGTAGTTTGCCGGTCAACGCCAAATTCCTCGGCAATGCCTGATTGCCCGTTTGCGTACAGGGACGTGTTGAGATTCATAGATGTCTGTACGAGGAAGATCACGGTGAGGATCATCCATTTCCGCGACGTGGGGAAGTTAATGGCAAGAACGCCGGGGTGGGTGTCTTGGGTGATATAGTCAAATTGTGCATCTGGTTGCGGTGGGCTAATGATAGGATCTATGGCATTCCTGTTAGAAGACTCGGAAGTGGACTTTTTGGCCATGCTCGATCCACTGTCGGGTACAATACCCTCTGGCGCTGTTTTGGACACCATCCTGTAATGTTGAGCTACTCTTCTGCGGTTCAGTAAGCCCTGTAGAGATTGAATTTGAGTCTGGCTATAAACAGCAGACTAAATGTGAAGGAGGACTGTTGAGGAGGGGGCAGTTTGGGTGGAGGCCGGAGCGCGGGATGAGGAAGGTTCCAAAATGAAAAACCCGGGGGAGAAAGCCGCTTTTATTATTTCAGCAGGGCCTGAGCTGCAGTAAGTAGAGTGACAGAAATCGAAGCTTGCAGGTCTAATATGTCAACCGGTACCAGGCACTGAACTGGGTTACAAGATTTAGAGTTTGCTGTCATGCAAGGTAATCCCGCCATCCGACGATATACGGCAAACGGAAGTACGCCACTGCACCATATCGCGGAGAAAGGATGCCGCTTCACGGCCTATAATTTAGAATATTAGCCAAACGAGTTTGAACTTCCTTTCGATCAATAGAAAACACAAGAGCGAAGGTAACAGTTCGAATTGAACATCAATGCGTCTCAATGACTCCTTGTGACAGTATAGTTTTTGGTATCATTTTACTTGGAAGAAGACCATATTCTGGTAAGTAGAATGCTCAGCTAGCCTTGTTGGTCATTGCGCTACGAGCCCAACAATTTTGATTCGAGGCCTGTTCAGCCAGCTTGGACGGGAATAAGCACGATTACGCTAGACCACGACGTCTAACATTGCCGAGCTAGGGTCCATGTAGTCATAGAAATCAGATATGCCAGGTGGGTTAGCTTTTTAAAGAAGTCATCGTCACAGCCGGGGTTTAATTCGGTGTCCAAACTTTTGACGTACAGGAACATGTACATAGAACGCGGGGTAGGGGAAGCAAAGGACAAGCTGAGTTGTAACAAGGTCAGTCAGGTCTCGTCAGTTACCACATGACGGCACACCTGAAGATCTCAATACCTCCAGGGGAGGATCTAGTCCCAACAAAAAGAGTGTCCAATGCGGACTAATATGTCGCCTCACTAGACTTCGGCCATCAGCTAGTGACCTCGACGGCCTGCACCGATTTCCGGGGTAGCCAGGACATGGGCTTGAAGAGGCAACCTAAGCGGTCCAGATCCAGGTCTGGCACATTGGTTTGAACTGAATGTCGTATGAGAAGCCGAAGAAACCATCGTCACTGGCGACATTATGATGGTGTAGCGTTCATTGCTCGCTTTCAGCCGTCCTCGCCCTATTCAGTGAGCTCTGATATATGACCACATGTTTGACGGGCGGCTTGAAATGATGTTTGACACAGGGCTGTCGGTCGTCACATTATTCAAGGTCTAAGCAGACACCGAGTGTCTTGCCTGAATCGTTTTCCAAGGGCACCTGTACAATCCATGTGCAGGAGAATATTCACACTCAAGCCAAGACCGGTGACACGGGCACCTCGCGAATCTGCCCCTGGCCATTTAATGCATCTCACGGGGTTTTTTGGTACAAAGTCTCCGTAGAAGGATATGTGCTTGCCACATCCTAAGACTATTCAGAGAGAACTGAGAGAACCCCACGTCGTTGGATAGGAGTACCCGGTTGGGAGGCACCAGCTAGGCAAGGGAGGATGCCCCCAATAGCTTGCATTTCGATATAGCCTATTCGTTAGCTGAGGCGCGATTACACATACTGTTCCATTAATCATCGTCGCCGGTTGCTGCCAATACCAACTTTAAATTATCAGTGTCCAGCATCGTGGTCTACGCACTCTGGCGTCTGGGTGGTGAATGGCCAGGCCCTCCCTGCAGCTCGTCATGAGGAGCTCGTGAATACCCGCCCGGGGTTTGCGGGGTCCCCAACCGATCTCGTAAACCAGTTTTGAATGTATGCGTAACAAGCAACGCACTCCAGACGGGGTGTATCGTGGCCATCGCCGGCAAAGTTTGCGAGTTTGAACTTTGAATTCCACCCGACGACGTTGCGACCTTTCTTTAGATCTTTCAAAAAACGTGCATGGGCTCTTTTAGTCGAGTGTGGCTCCTGTCGTAGATCATCGCACGAAATATGATAATGCAATGATGAGAGAATGCATGGATCATACATGAAGTTTCCCCAGACGAGAGGAAACGTGCATCCCAGCGAGCTTACAGTTGTTGATACAGTGTTTATGTGTATTGAGACAGTATAAATAACTGTATGGTCACGTAACCAGCCGCGTAGGATTAATTAGCCACATAAGCTACCTAGATACTCAGCACTAAAAGTGCGCCACTCAAGTGGCTGGTGCCTGAACTCTATATTCGTCGGGCGACTGACGAAATCGTCTCCATCAAATTAATTCCACCCATCTTCGGCTGCCATCGCGCAACCAGCCACGAGCGCGAACTCGCATCAACAACAACTCCAATACTCACCAACGAAACCACTGTTCCCCGCCACGATGCCGCCGCAGATAAAACAAGACCTCAACCGGTCGGGATGGGAATCGACCGACTTTCCGTCCGTGTGCGAGAACTGCCTGCCGCCGAACCCGTACGTCAAGATGCTGAAGGAGGACTACGGGGCCGAGTGCAAGATCTGCACGCGGCCCTTCACGGTGTTCTCGTGGCCGGCGGATCGGGCGCACGGGCGCAAGAAGCGCAGCAACATCTGCCTCACATGCGCGCGCATGAAGAACTGCTGCCAGTGCTGCATGCTGGACCTGCAGTTCGGCCTGCCCATCCAGCTGCGCGACGCCGCCCTCAAGATGGTCGCCCCGGGCCCCTCGAGCGAGATCAACAGAGAGTACTACGCGCAGAACAACGAGAAGGCGCTGGAGGAGGGCAAGGGGCTCGAGGAATACGATACCGCGGACGAGAAGGCGCGCGAGCTCCTGAGGAGACTGGCGACGAGTAAGCCGTATTTTAGGAAGGGGAGGGCGATTGAGGATGGTGGTGGCGCGTCTTCGAGTGGTGGCGCTGTTGAGGGAAGAGGAGGAGGAGGGAATCCCGCTGTTGGCGCAGGCGTCGGAGGACCTGGCCCGATACGCACGCGCGACTCGAGAGCAGCTGCCGCGGCGGGCGCGAGACCAGGTGGAGGACGCAGGCCGTTTCCGAGCGCGTCGCAGCTACCGCCCGGACCGAAAGACTACATACCTCCCGAAGACAAGTCGATCATGAGCCTGTTCGTCACGGGCATCGAGGACGATTTACCCGAGTACAAGATCCGCGACTTCTTCAAGGAGCACGGCAAGATCAAGTCGCTGATCTGCAGCCACATGTCGCACTGCGCGTTCATCAACTACGAGACGAGGGAGGGCGCCGAGAAGGCCGCCGAGGCGTGCAAGGGTCGCGCTGTCATTGCAGGCTGTCCGCTGCGCGTCAGATGGTCGCAGCCTAAGCCTATTGGCACGATGAATAGGGAAGAGAGGGCGGAGATGATACGCGATGGACGATCGGCTTTCGCGGACCAGAGACGCGGGCCGGGAGGTAGGAGGGTGATTGAAGGGGGGAATGCGCAGGATGGGTCGGGGGCGCCGCAGCAGGAGGTGGCGAAGGTGTCGGCTATTGCGCTGCCGCCGGGCGCGAGCGATGTCAACTATGCCAGTTTGGCTGGTGACTAAATGGTCACGACTTGACGTGAAGGGAAATTTGATTAAAAACATGCATCTACGGCGTCCGGTGTAAGGTTTCATTCCGAGGTGGGCTCTGGTGGCGAAGTGCCGTGTTTTATTACCAGTCCATACACCCACCTTCTTCCTCAGCGTAGCGGTTCTACACTACATAACGATACCACAAGAGAAAAGAATTGAGAATTAGAAGAACCTGAAGAGAGAAGTCATCATCATGCATTCAGTCGGTGCGGTACGGTACACTGGGTATATCATCATATAATACAGGGCGTCTTGGCCAAAACTCGGACACTCTTGGTCCCATCGATCAAGCACTGCAACATTTGCCACCGCCCAGTGAGGTGCCTGATCCTGCTAACTTGACCGTGTCGTTGTCGCCTCGTTCCGTTTCCTCGTGTATCCGTAGCTCTGTAGAGTCACAGACGTTAGCAAGTATGTCGCATATGAAAGAGGGAGTTGTCTCTGGTTGGCGGGAACGGACTGTAGCGATCGCCAGACTTCTTGCCCTGCACGACGTTCTGCCGCAATATCGTGGCGACCTCCTCGGCGTGCTTCACGGCTTCGGGGTATTCGGGGCTGCTGGGCGCGAGGGAGGCGTTGGCGCGGAAGCCTTCTCGTATCGAGGAGCGGGCGGCGGTGAGCATTGTGTTGTCGCCTGGTGTGGTTGATTGGTTGGTCAATTAATGGGACGAACGGAGAAATCGATATCGCATGGGACTGGCAGGTTATTGCGCGGTAGACAGACGTACCTTGGAAGGCTAGGCGGGCTGCGCGGAGGAGGTTGCGGTAGGCTGGGAGTGCTGTGGACATGATTGATGAGGGGCTGATGTGGCGACGTAGAAATGATGGACGAGTTGAAATTTGATAATTATGCTAAAACAAGAAGCCCGTTGCTAGGAGCTCGGGAAGGCGTATATGTGTGTGTAATGAATGTTTGGTGCGATGGCAGTTGAGAATGGTTATAGTCGGCTTGAAGCACATGAAATTCAAGGTTGCGATCCAATTGCCCCGGAGCCTCTTCTGCTAGCATGTGATTGGTAGATCGATCGGTGTTAGTGGCTCGGCATGAGAGCTACTTAGGTACTTCTTGATGCCAAGAGGTGGGATTGTAAAATGAAAAAAAATAAGCTGGTGTAAAAAAGTTACTAGAACAATTGCCCCACGTTGATTGATCCCACTCCCACTCCCACCATTACAACACCACCACAACAACAATGGCCACAGCAACAGTCGTCTCAAGGGCTCTGCCCTCGCTGCCTTCGGGCTGGTCTGCTGACAAGGACTTCAAGCCCGTTGGCACCATCACCGCCTCCACCCAGCGCACAATCGAGCCCGTCGGCCCTCACTTCCTCGCCCACGCCCGTCGCGCCCGCCACAAGCGCACTTTCTCTGAAGATGACCGCATCCAGGCCCAGGAGAGGGCTCAGAAGGTCGAGAAGGACGACGAGAGCGACGAGAGCGAGCCCGAGGACCCCATGATGCTGCAGCGCGAGGCCAAGGACTGGAAGGTAAGACATTCCACTCATGTGCACTTGAGTAGTCGGCCCAACTAACCACGATATTCTGCCACAGTCGCAAGACCACTACCAGGTGCTCGGCCTGTCCAAGTACCGCTGGAAGGCCACCGAGGACCAGATCAAGCGCGCCCATCGCAAGAAGGTCCTGAAGCACCACCCGGACAAGAAGGCCGCCCAGGGCAGCACCGAGGACGACCAGTTCTTCAAGTGCATCCAGAAGGCCACCGAGGTCCTGCTCGACCCCGTCAAGCGCCGCCAGTTCGACAGCGTCGACGAGAAGGCCGACGTCGAGCCCCCGTCCAAGAAGCAGGCCGCCTCGGGCAACTTCTACAAGCTGTGGAGCCGCTGCTTCCGCTCCGAGGGCCGCTTCTCCAAGACGCAGCCCGTGCCCACCTTCGGCGACGACAAGAGCAGCAAGGAGGACGTCGACGCCTTCTACAACTTCTTCTACAACTTCGACTCGTGGCGGTCCTTCGAGTACCTCGACGCCGACGTGCCCGACGACAACGAGAACCGCGACCAGAAGCGCCACATGGAGCGCAAGAACGCCAACGAGCGCAAGAAGAAGAAGGCCGAGGACAACACGCGCCTGCGCAAGATGCTCGACGAGTCCAGCGCCCAGGACGAGCGCATCAAGCGCTTCCGCCAGGAGGCCAACGCCGCCAAGAACAAGAAGCGCCTCGACAAGGAAAACGCTGAGAAGCAGGCCAAGGAGGACGCCCGGCTGAAGAAGGAGGCCGAGGAGAAGGCCGCCAAGGAAGCCGAGGATAAGGCTAAGACGGATAGGGAGGCGAACAAGAAGGCCAAGGAGGCCGCCAAGAACGCCCTCAAGAAGAACAAGCGTGTGCTCAAGGGCTCGGTCAAGGACGCCAACTACTTTGCCGGCTCCGGAGACGCCTCGGCGGCGCAGATCGATGGTGTGTTGGGTGATGTCGAGCTTGTGCAGGGCAAGATCGATGCTGATGAGGTTGCGGCCCTCGCGGGCAAGTTGAACGGGCTCACTGTTGCGGATAAGATCAAGGACGTCTGGAGCGCCGAGGTCAAGCGTCTTGTGGACGCTGGCAAGCTCAAGGATGGTGATGCTAAGACTCTGGCTTAGAGTATCTAGAGACTGGCGTTTACATTCTGGATTTGGGACGGAGTGTTTCGATGGGTAGCATTTAGATTGGTAGATGGATTACATTGCTCGAAGACAAAATTAGAGCATTGGTTATAGACCTCCAATGCCCCCTAGCAAGGGCTCGTTCCATTCTTGTTATTTTGGTAATACCTTGGTGACTGTATTCTTTCCCATGGATATCTGCACTTCGCCCAGAAGGAAGGAGCCTGGCAAGGAACACCTAACCTGCCCCAATCTATCCCTGGACCCTTATCTACGGGAACCTCCTCCAGCCTTATACAACATCCTTGGGAACTCCATCATGTCTCACACGACCGGGCATGTAGTGTCGACTTTGCCACTTGCTCGTAGTGATAGCCGAACCGAAGCACCTTCTATAACCAATAATATTACCAGCCATACCCACCCACCAAGTCAATTCGGTATAATGATCAATGAACAGCGATGTACACCTGGGGTTGGGGTAGTGATGGATTTCTTCCGCCTATCTAGTGCCTATCGTCGGAAAGATCATGGATGCCTTGCTGTGCGCCTGACAGAATGCAACCCTATTGCATCCCAATCAGCACATCCTTAGACCTGCAGGTCTGGGGCGGAGTTAGTGCCCAGAGGAAAGCGAGCAAAGGTTCGTTACCCTCTAGACCGCGAGACGCCGCGAGAAGTTAATCTTGATTCTATCAAACACCATTCTTGGTACATAGAGCGGCTCCTGAACCCCGTACCTGTTCTGGTCTTCACTGAAAATGTTACGATGGCATCATGAACATTGCACTCAACCGGAAGTTCACCTATCGGGAGAGTTTGTCTATTGCCTTGCTTGCCAGACCAGGCGTTTACAACAATTCGAACATCCTAGGAGGCTGACCCTCCAAGTCGACCCCAGCCCTTCCGATGATAGACGGTCGTGTATGGATCTCACCTGGCCAAGCAGTGTCCAATATTCGACAGAATGCATCGTGGGAGCACGCCGTGGAGACCTCGGCGATACACTAAGATCCCACCTCGGTCGCACTCCTCGAGTGGCACAATCAAACGCCCTACAAGATGAAAAAGCTGACCTTGGATTTCCTCCTTTGCCGTCTGACCGCCACATTCGGGTGTTGCACATAACGCCCGCGAATCGAGAGGACGAGCCCCTCCATGGCTTGTTAGAAGTGCAAGATTTGGATGGAAATCATTTTTATGAAGCGCTTTCATACACCTGGATGGATGAAAACGATGATGCTACTTTAACTGATTGGCTATACCTCGGCGCCGAATGGGATGTTCTTCACATCACCAAAAGCTGCTCGCGTGCCTTGAGGCGGTTACGATTGCAAGGTTCCTGTCGGCCTATCTGGATCGATTCCATATGTATCAACCAGTTGAACAACGTCGAAAAGTCTCATCAAATTGCGCTTATGCGGACGATATATGCGAATTCAATCCGATGTGTTGTTGACATTGGAGAACACGCTGCTGAAGCCGACATGGCAATTCAATATATCATGTCCGCAAGAAATGGTGAGGGTTTGGATGACGCAAAGCCAAAAAGTGCAGAAGAAGGAATCCGCAACCTCTTCCGTCGCAAATACTTTAGTCGAATCTGGATTATCCAAGAACTTGTTTATGCGCCACAAGTAATTATCACCTATGGTTCCCGACCGGTGGATTGGCGGCTGTTGGCCGACTCGGTTTCTGATATACCAGCGTTGGATTGGATGCAGAAACTAAAAGACAGCATGGCGGACGGAAGGCCTGCCAACACATATGCTGGCGCTGTCGGCCTTTTCCAGCTTCTCAACGATACGGTCAACTCGAACTCTTCTGATCCCAGGGATAAAGTATTCGCTCTTATTGGGCTCGTACGTGGCCTGGAACGAGCTGGAATTACAGCGGACTATGATTTGATTTATACGCAAGTCTGCACCGGTTTGGCCGCATATTTTGTTCAACATTTAGGCTTAACTAGGATCATCTTGTTGCGAGCAGATGTCGATGCTAATCTCCCTAGTTGGGTGCCAAATTGGGCAGCACTTCGACAATCCGATTGGATCAAGGCCACAAGGTCGCCACAAGACGCGTCATTCTCGAGCAATGACCTTCTCGAAAAAGCGATCACAGTTCTAGTGAACAGCTCCAAATTGTCAAAATTTCGCGATCCGGTGTTCAACGAAAGGTTCTGTCGCTTTTCCAATAACAACACTATCAATTCTGATCATCGACTTTATAAACCAGAGGTTCATGGACTAACAGGCACCTTGATCCACCAAGCCTCTTGTTTGTTTTCCTTTCAGGGTCCAGAAATCAGAAAGATGTCCTCGATGCTCTATACCAAGGACATCTGGATCGCCGGCGAGCGTGAAATCGTACAGTATGTGGTTGCTACTGAAATACCAGTCATTGAGGACAAAGACATTGTTGCTTGTTTTCTTGAACAGCAAAGATTCATTCACCTGCGGAGGGGATCCAACGCAACTTATCGCATCTGAGGCGAGGCTATAGTCTGCTTGCATTATATCTTCTACAAGAGCCTGAGGTACCCCATGCCCATTTCATCGATGCACGATTCTTCGAAATTCGGTGGCGCTATTATCTACTTGTATGCAGACTATATCACAAAATGGTGCAACGAAGTAGCAAACGCTCGCCAACTATGGGAAATCTTCACAGATCCCACCGATACTGGCAGCACTCGAGTCAGTTATACACGAGCAAGAGGCGTTTCCTGCACCTTCTACTATCGAGATATGCCCCTTGAAGTAGCACTTAAACAATATGTTTCTTATTCAAGCAAACTAGGAAGCGATGAGGATGTGCTCAGGTCTTGGGTTAACCAGGCGAGCAAGTCGAGTGGCCCATCGTCAACACCATTGGCCGTTGAGAAACTTATCAGGTGTGTTCTCTACTGGCAGGAGTCTAAACACTGGGACAGTAAGGATGTGCTATTAATGCCAGTACCCTTGGATATTGTCTCTTCCCACCTGGCGGCATGGGTTAACACGAACACAGTGTGGCGGCGTTGGCTTGCCATCGACAATCACTTATTAGAGCGTCAATCCATGAAGAATACTGACAGCGCACCCCCGAAAGGACACGCCCTTATTGATTTGTCAGGCTCCATTTTAAATGCACCTACGGAGGAGCTTATAAAGACAAGGAGTGATCTCACTATCAGTCTTGTTGTTCGCCTCAATACTATTGCGGACGCGGTCCATTTGGATTGTTCTGCAATCCTCACAAAGCATAATCATGTAAGTGAGCTCGATCGTGAGTCCCAATATATTGTCAAGGATACTATGACCGAGATGAAACATGAGCTTGATGTCCCGGCAACTTACGCGTGATCATGGCCAGGTAGAGTCTCAATTACCGGTAATAGAAGTCATGAAGGTTCCAAAACAGAACAGGGATATTGGGGCCCTCGGCTCATCGTCATCAGACCTACAGAGGATCTTGACCATTCCGGCATTCCCAGCCATTCCAGAATTACTTCCGCCACTAACACAACCCTCGAGGCCATCACAGCATCGTTCAGACGTCCCCGGATATCCTTTATCGTCAGGAGAATCACTCGGGTCAATACATAATTGCATGGCTCTCACGGAGACGGAATCCGATCCGACAAGATCGTTTATACGGCAACTAATCTCAGGCTATCTTAGACCCCTAAGAGCGGTTCGGAAGTTTGCGAAAAAACTAGCAAGTAGCATGAATGTTTCAACGGCCTCCACATCATCAAAGACAGTGCTGAGAACACATGACATCGACCTTACGCATCACAAGGTTCACTTGTGGTTGTCGGAATTATCGCCGACGACGTCCGAATTGGGCATGGATTACCCTGATCACCATCAAATGCACGCACAATCGCTAGAGGTAGTAGAGCTAGACACAGACCATATTTGGCCCTACTCATATATACCAGAATTACCTGATACATCACGTCTAGCGGAGTTACCCACAACAGTTCCTGTCATTGATGTTTCAGCGTCTTCCTCATCGCCGAGAAAGTTTCCCAAGACTTCAAAAGAGGAAACGGACCTTCTCGGACGCCTGTCACCATCGGGAGCATTGCATGGTCCAGTAGATGGGCATTTGGACCTGATGGGTCGCCCGCGTGTTGAAGGCTTTCATGCAGGATCCAGTCTTCTTCACGAGACCGAGCTGGGCAAGGAAAAACACAAAGATTGCCCTATATGCATCGACCTGGATAAGCAGGACCCCTGCATCACGACCAGGCCCAGGGACCCCCGCAAACGCGCTATTACTCCCAGCCACTCTAATTAAACAATGCTTAATAACGCGACCGTATCTAGGTCTTACGATGATTTTTTACGCTTATTCTCTTTAGAATTAACTGCTTTTTATTATTATACCTTTGTTTTCTGATTAATACCGCGCGGCGGCTGCCCTTTGCGTAGCTTAGCTTGGAACTCTAGTTACGAAGGTAGCGCGTAATTAGGATATTAATAGATCGTACCTATACCGTCGGCTTTGTAGCATCCCTACTCGAAAAGAAGCCTACACTAACTTTTAAGTATTATCTGTTTATAATAAACGTTAGTTAGCGGACTAGGCTATAGGGCAAGCTAGGCTAAGCTTTGTGCTATTATATATTACTTTTAAACTTATAGCTGAATATATAATAAAAGCTTTTAGCATAGATAGAAACCTTAGTAAAAAGTAGTATGCCTAGTTTTTGGCTCGAAACAAAGCAGTTAAGTCTACTAAATCTAAATCTATTGATTATATATGCGTTAACGGCGCAATAACAGTTAATATTAACATTTTTTTCGATCGCTTTAAGGCCCTAGAAACAGTAAATATTCCTTTAGAACGCTTTTTTAACGCTAACAAGATAGGTATAGCCTAAGGCATTAGCGGTGATTATTTTGTAATTACTAATATTTTTATACGCTAGATTTTTAAAAGAGCTATTAAAAAAAGCGAATAGATTACTACCCTTAAGTATATTAGCACTACTAGTAAAGCTTTATTACTATTACTAATCTAGAAGGGCGTTTAAGTTTAAAGTTAGTAGTTTCTAGATAAAAATCACAGTTTGTTCAAAGACTAGCGATTTAACTATTCTCTTAATAAGTAGACTAGTAATATTATCGCGTTAAAGTAACTAAAAGACCTGTTTATTCTTTATATTTGTGTTTATTTCGGTAAAATATAGTATATTTTAGTATATAATAGCTATAAATCTTATATAAATAATAAGTTCTTTTAAACTTGCCTTTTAAACAAAATATAGCTATTGTTTTATAAACCTTATTATAGTTATGTACTATAGCCGTTAGATATAGGAGTCTTTGGATTATTGAAAAAAAGTTAAAAAACGAGCTTCAGGAGACACTTATAGGGCGCCTTAGCTTAAAGCCTTCCAAAAAAGACATAGTAATAGCGTATAAAGTGGCTCGTAAAGATACTCTAAAGCTAAGAACTATAAAAAAAGCCTAGGCAACAGCTGAGATATGTTTAAAGGATCGTCAGGTACTACTATCCTCGAAATATGTGATGCTTAAAAAGAAGGGTATTGTAAGAATAGTAGTACTAACGCTTATAGCAAAAGAATAACCCGCTATACCTAATTTTTTAATAATAACCTCCAAAATTATTATAGAAATACCCTTTGGAAGCTAATAACCATAAGCTAATACGAAAAAGCTAGTAGTGATTTACCCTTTATTTAATAATCTATTATAAAGGCTGTTTTTTGTAAAAGCTAGTAAAGCTTTAGATCAAAAAGCTTAAACTATCGCGTTTTTAAAAGCAAAGGTCGTAATTCTGGAAGCCAAAATTAAGAAAGATAATAAAAACAAGCGTAAGGCGATTAAAATAGCGCCTTACGAGTCGTTTATTTATATAACGTACGTACGAAAGGCAAAACGCGAATTGCGCCAAAGAATTGTATATACAAACGAAGCCGCTAATAAAGACGTCCCAAAACGCAAGGATACAGAAACAGAAGAGGTTATAGAGGTTATAAACGCTAGAAACTAATAAAAACACCAGAAAACGGCTTTTAAACAGCGTATTAATTGTTACGAACCAACTGTAGGACAGGCCAGTTGGAGAGACCCAGCGCAGCCACATGACGAGGGGTCATGCAAGGCAGACACGTATACGTGAATATCGGATATAGGGGTATCCGATATTACGTAACACGTTTCTATAGAAATAATAGAGAATTTCTATAGTTTTTATAGAAATAACAAAAAATCTCTATAGTTTCTGTAGAGATAATAGAGATAAGTAATTATATAAAGGAAGGAAATACTATATAGCCTTAATAGTATTCCTATATATCTAGTCTTTCTTTACTTTACTATTTAATTTAAATATACTAACAGTTCTTAGAATAGGAGTAACCTCCTAACAACTTAGTAAACAATACCTTATATTGCTTAGCGATCCTTTGTTATAAGCTTAGCCCTTATCCTTAGGAACATAAACCCACTAAGACCCCTACTCTACCCTGTACTCAGTGTTACAGATAGAGCAGTCGTTACATTAATGGTTTAAATAGCTTAGGAAGGTGTGGGTGTGGTGTTGCCAAGGGCCTGGTCGTGATGGGGGGTGGTCGTGATGCAGGGGTCCTGCTTACTCAATGGGAATCCATAGGTTGGAAAGACCACTGGCGAATGACGGAATCAAGGAGCGAAATAATGACACTGGTCAGGGCCCTGGGCGTCACTACGTATGGTGACTCAAGGAGGTTCATGCTATGGAAGGACCCGGATATAGGCTCGAGACGAGCAGCGCAGGTCATAGGAAGCATTGTAGCTCTGAGTGTACAGGCTCTTGTACAAGAGGACATTGCGATTAGTTGATACCGAATTCCGATGGGGTGGCTTTCATATCAAACATGTGTGGGTGTATTTTAAGGCAATATCAGGTTAATACTTACATTTTCGTTACTTGCATCGCCCCTTACTTATTGCACTTTATTACGAACCTCTACGTGTCCCTGGCACCTGACACTATCCCTCGTAATACCTACCTTACAATTAGTAAAAATGGTAGTTGTCATATATTCGTTAAACAGGGTTCATCCTTACATATGATTACCTATGTTACAAGAAATACACGTTTGGCCTACGCATCTCCGAACTTTGTATTTTTGCTTGCCGGAGAAAGGCGAAGTGTTCTAGCAGGCTGGGAAATGGGTTCTATTGGAAGAGGTTGTTACCTAGGTACTTACTATATGTGTAGGTACGCTTGGGTGTGCCTGTAGGCTTAAGGTCAAGCTCCTTCACTGCCTAATGCTACGTGTCACCTATGCCTGCCGAGGTGCCACACAAAATAGATAAGACACTTCTGTCAAATATAAGCGATAACTTGCAGCAGGTGGTCCAGTGGTCATTGATTGTTCTTGTTGTTGTCCTCTCCGGAGACGCGCTCGTCCTAGAATAGTATGGGGGACCTGGTCCCTTGACATGGGTCCTACATCTAGCCCTCATTCAACCAATAATACGGATAACCTCATACCCCTTATATCTGACAACTTCTAGGTACTTAATAGTTGATATAAAACCCCTCTAGAAAGTAATATATAAAATTTATTTCTTTATTATTACCTGGTTATATAGTGGTTATTTAAGTATAACGTTATCCATAAGTAACCTTTGCACTTTTTAGTACACATTTTGCGCCATTATTAAAAAAACAACAATAATACGATTAAAACAGTTTAAATCAATCAGAATCGTTTTTTTTAAAAGTTTCTACTTCTATTTAACATGTTTGTGTATTATATCCCTTGCCGCTGTAAATGCCACACCGCTTTTAACCTGTCCGCGCCCTTTTTGCTAGATAACTACTTTCACTTTCTATTACTAATTCAATATTATTATCGCCTTTCAATTCTTATAGAACTTGAGAATCCTTTATAGTAAGAGGTCCTCTACGTACTAATCGCTTGTTTTTTGTCCTGTAATATTTACTAAATATATAGTTAGTTTTACGAAATTCTTTGTTCTTTTAACAAAGGAGGGCATTCTTATATATTATAATACATATAGCCTTTGTAATTAAGTTAATTAACTAAAGAATTAATATTAGTAAGCTCTTTTAATACCTTTAGATACTGTTTTTAATAAGAGTTAACTATTCTAAGGCTTTAAAGGAAATAGTAAGTGTTTTAGAAGTCTAAGCTAAGAGAGGTAGTTTAGGCTTAACCGTAATACTGTATTTCGCGATTATATTAACTATAAGCTTAAACTATACGCGATAACTTATAGGATCTTTATTAAAAGCTCGCTAATAATCGATTTAACGATTTAAACGCGTTCAGAGGTTAGGTTATTATTATACAAAGTTCGAGGCCCAGTTC
Organism: Astrocystis sublimbata; assembly: GCA_022453515.1. Lineage (NCBI taxonomy): Eukaryota > Fungi > Ascomycota > Sordariomycetes > Xylariales > Xylariaceae > Astrocystis > Astrocystis sublimbata. Next base: position 28,729 of record JAJNNY010000093.1, read on the forward strand.
TTACCCACAGGCTTTGCGTCGCATATATGTTAGAAGATATTAGCTATTTCTTTAATATATCGAAGCCGGGGCAGAAACGCTCGCGAATCTAGCTCGATTACGCGTCTAATAATTGTATCTTCTTTAAATATCGTAAGTTTTCGTAATTTTTGGTTAGCAAAGTAGTATAGTTAGGAACTGTTAAAGCGTAGGGATAATATACAGTTATAGATATTATAAATCTTAGCAATTTTATATAGGGAAAATTTAGGGTTACGTTTTTAGCCTAAATCGCTAACTATAGATTAGCTTTACTAGATTTACGTGTTATATTGTAATTAGTAAAATATTTGTAAATAAAAGTAAAAGGTTTAGAAATGTTAAAAAGTGCAAAGATTACTTGGGTGCGAAGGTTACTTGTGGATGACGTTAGTCTTTTGATTATATAATAGTTATTCTATGATTAAAGGAGAAAAATTTCTATTATAATTATGCCGACTTAGAAACAATGTAACAGAATTGGCAGCGGAAAGCATGTTCGGACCTGCAGATTCGTCCGAAGGGCACTCATGGAGTATAAAACACTGTCTCCCACTCTATGACGAGTACGAAGAGATGTTCGATGACGCAACGATTGCGATCGTCCCAACAAGCAATGGGGGAAGACCTAGAAGTAGTCGTCCTTGATGATACTGAGCGTACCAAAACATATGATTCGAGATTCCCAAAAGGTGCGAATCTGCACCTACGAAAACTCAAATTTCTTACCGACCATCGCCCGGCTATGAGATACCTATACTTCAGTTTCGCCATGAACGTCCTGCGCCAACAAAGACACGAGGTGGATGGGTGGTGGAAAGACCGCCTGACATATCATGACCTCGGATTTTTTTGCGTCGCCGGGGAAATGGGTCCGAGAGACCTATTTACGCAAGCTTGCAACTCGGATCGACCATCTGACTACGACCGAGGCAGGAGTTTTCGCTGGTGGGACTTCAGATGATGACGTTTTCCAGGGAAAGGGCAAAAGGATCGAAAGCGATGAGGAAGAAAAAGAGGGGGATGTAAAGGAGGAAGATGCAAAGAAGAAGGATTCAAAGGAGGAGCTATTGGTGTCAGTGATTCAACATTCTTACTTATACAGATCAAGCATTGAGGATTCGGAGGATTCGGAGGACACGGGTAGTAGCAAAGATTAGGAGAATCAACAGTCTTCATTACCATACGCATCGATATATCCCCCATTAAGGATCGAATAGCCATTCTATAATCAATAAACCACGTTTAGAAAATAACTATATAATCAGATTAGAAAATAAATATTATATATTACTCTCTAGGGGGGATTTATAGATGATAGTTTTAACCTTATAAGAACCTAGAAGTGTTTTATTCATTTCATATGGCACCGCGCCCTTGGATACTGCCGCAGAATTCGGATCACCCCTATTGGCTGACTTGCTTACCGCCTCTGTAACTTAGAGGATCGCGAGTAAGACCGGCGTCTAGCTGCACATGACGCCTCATTACGACAGATTATTAATCTCCAATTTAATGCAATTACCGCGCTTCAGTCGAAGCTAAATATCAAAGCAAGGTGGTAGGAAAAGAAGATATACTCATCTGTTGCAAAGCTTACCACCCCGATAGTTTACTCTGCTTATGAGGTTTGTCCCTGCCAATACCAAACAGACAACATGTCGGAGATTTATAAGCAGGAGAGCACTCAGCGCGCATCAGGTTGCTTATGATCATGACGACTCCCGGTATATGCTACTTGGCGCATCCCTTTCCCATCTTACATTGGATTGTAAAAGATATGGCCCCCAAACTTGGGCAACTTGGCACGGCCCAGCCCCCACCCCCCTTGATCGCGATGAACCTAGGTATGGTGATTTATAACCGGCCTCATCACCTATGTGCCGTAGGTACCACATTAGCTGCATTATGCGTCGACAGGGACAGAGATCGCCGATGATAACACGGGGATAGGCTGTTGAGATGTTATGTGAGCAGGCAATACGTCAAAGGCACAACAAAGTACCGACTTCAGCAGTGCCAGGCATGCAGCATGCATGGGACGTTTGGGGTGACGTCGGATGCCGGGGTGAGACACGGGTACCTTTCGGTGTAAAGTTTTCTTATTACTTAACATTGTAGGACCAATCACGAAGTCATCCAGGTTCGCTTGCGTTTGTTGGTGCTCTGCCCTAGCAGTGGTGAGATCCCTTACCCCGCTGGAAGCGAATTCGCCCATTTTGAGGGAACAATCTCTGACAACCAAGTAGAAGGTGACAGCCAAGTAGGAGGTGACAATCAAGCAGAAGGTGGCAATCAAGCAGGAGATGAAAATCAAGCAGGAGGTGACATTCAAGCAGAAGATGACGCTAGGCATGTTCCCAGTCAGCAGCTCGAGCCGAAACGAAAGGTACAATGGTATGATATTCCTGGCCAATCTGCTGTATTATTTAAGTGGTTGGGGGGTCAGTTTAGAGCGAAGAAGGGTGCTGAGGTTGGAAGTGACAACGTGTGAATTTCGCAATGTATTCTTTGGATTTCTTTCCCACATCTTTAGTGTAGCGCGTCATATAAGTTACCGATCCTTAATTCAGTGTTTAGGAAAATAAATATGAATTTCCTTTGCGCACTCTTTGGGAACGAGGACCGCTAAAACTATTGTTGGCGGTGCTCTGCTACTGTACAATGCAGCGATTGTCGGCCGCTTGCGCAAACTTGTCCGTGACTCACAAGAGGTTCCATCCCGTCTCACTTCAAAAACCTACAACTCAAGGCACACGATTCAATTGCGTTACGTAACTTGACTTCGTAACTAGTTCCTATATAGGAAACTTTACGATGCCTAGTGTCAGGTGTCACGGTAGCAAGGGCTTCACTGCGACCTAGGGACTCCCCCGTAGGGGCTATTTGGGCTACTAGATCTGTATATATAAGGACTGGGCGACTCCCACTGTACAGGAAAGCCCAGGATTCAATAGAATTGACACCTGACCCCTACATTTCTACTTCACTACTAGGCCACTGCTATATTCCTTCACTCTGGTACAAAAGCACTTAACACCTAGGTAGGTACACATAATTACTTATAATTAGAACGTCAACAAGAGATCATCACAGTGGACATGAGTCATACACGCCAATTATTCGGTCAGCGAAAATCAAACTATACATAATAATTATCATCTAAACACCAAAAAAATACGAACAATCTCAATAAAACCCCTCACAACATACACACAAAATCAAAAAGTGAAAAAATACACCAACCCAAGAATGGCATCGCAACAACCCGCCCCAACCTCAGCAGCGCACTTCGCCGCGCTCCACATCCCCGGAAAGCCCCTCGTAGTCCCCAACATCTGGGACCTATCCTCCCTCAAGACCGTACTTTCCATCAACTCCTCCTCCCCCATAAAAGCCATAGCAACCGCCTCCTACGCCATCGCCGCGTCCCTCGGACTCCCCGACGCCTCGCTCTCCTTCGGCGCAAACCTGATCCGCGTCTCAACGCTGGCCCCGACAATCCGCGCCGCATCACTCCCCCTAACAGTCGACATCCAAGACGGGTATGGGCCCCGGCTCGACGATGTCATTGCGGCGTTTGTGCGCGTCGGAGCCGTAGGGGTCAATTTAGAGGATATGAGGGATGATAATTCGCTTTATGGGATTGAAGAGATGGATGCTAGGATTAGGAGAGTGAAGGAGGTTGCGGAGGAATATGGATGTGACGGGTTTGTGGTTAATGCTAGGTGTGATTGTCTTGGGCCGGGGATGCTGAGGGGGAGTGCTGGAGGGACTAGGGAGGAGATGGAAGAGGAGGAGGAGAGGCTGCTTCAAGAGACGGTGGAAAGAGGCAAGAGGTATTTAGACGCGGGCGCGACGACGGTTTTTGTGTGGGGAGGCAGTGCAAGGGGTCTTAGGGATCGTGAGGTTAGGACCCTCGTGAAGGCATTTGACGGACGGCTCGCGGTGAAGCTTTCTGGGAAGCAGGATGCGCTGAGTGTGACGGATTTGAAGGATATGGGCGTTGCGAGGATCTCGGTTGGGCCGGAGTTGTATACTGCGGCGATGGGGACGGTTGGGGAGAGGGCGGAGAGGATTGTGGGGGGTGGGAGGTTGTGGGGTTAGATTGATGGGTGGGTGAGAGGGAGGGAGGTTGTGTGAGGTGTTGAGTGATATAGTAGGTGAGATAGCATAGCAACGTTAAGAAAATTGGTGTTGAGTATTGTTGTCGAAATAACCTGGCAGTGTTAACTCACCTACCTGGTTTCTATAGTGTTTACCAGGTAGTTACGGACAATTCGGGGTATGAGCATTATTTTGACTGGCAATCCTTGTTATCTACGGGTCTTGATTTGGATGTATCGTAGATATGATATAGTAGACAATTCTTCCCCATTCACGGTAGCTTGGTAGATAACCAAGTCACGAGCTGGGGCATTATAGAATCATGACTTTTACGATTAAAGCCCAAGAAATGGTGTTCTTTGCTCTTTGTCGGCCTTCATACGTACAATATATTTAGGTAGGTAGGTATGATGCAAGCCTTATTCGAAAGATTGTGCTTCGAATCTGAGATCTCATCCAGCTTGTTTGCGCGTACTCTCACCAATCTCTCGATCCCGGTGTGAGATTGTGACACCAAAGGGTACCAGTGCCAAAGCTGGGTAGGGAGAGGTGAAGTAGAGTGGGCCTTGAGACAGCTGGGTTGCTTATGACAAATCCAGGCGCCCAATATTGGGCAGCTCGTCAAGACAGCCACCACACGTTGGCGCCGCTGATGCTAAGACTCTCAGACACTTGAAGCTTGCTTTTCTTGGTGCCTGTTAGCCCATGCGCTTTACCACGCGGTCAGAGCCGTCAATAGCTAATACCAACGTGGGAAGTAAGTGGCTCGGCGCTTGTGGTGCGTGGGTGGCGGCATATAGACAGCCTGTGTGTCTCAGCCGACCTGAAAGGAGTCACTCCATCTCCCTCTACATAAGTAGTCTGATATAGGTTTGTATCAATGCAAGACAAGACCCCTCATTTCCCCGGCTCTTCCTCCATTTCCGGCACCTCCTCGCCCGCATCGATCGCCGCCTGCCGTATCCTCTCCTGCCTGGCCTTTTTCTTCTCCAGCAGCCTCTTCAACGTCTTGGCCGTGTTGAAGACGCCGTTGGTGCCGGAGCCGCAGGCGGCGCAGCCGGGGTCTTTACGGTACCGCTGCAGCGCGCACGGCAGGCAGAAGTAGTGGCCGCACCGCGTCACGACCGGCTCCTTGTAGGTGCCCTTGCAGATGATGCAGGCGAAGGGGATCTTCTCGAGCAGCGCCTCGTCCGGGTCGTCGGGGTTGTCGGCCTTGGCGGCGTCCCCCCGGTTGCCGGCGCTGGCGAAAACTTTGCCGCCCTGGTTCTTGCCTTTCGTCACGTTCTCCCATTCGCGGTCGAGTTGCCAGCCTTGCTTGTAGTCCTCTCGCGCGTGTAAGAATTTGCAGTTGTCGCCTGGTCATGAGATTGTTAGCATTTGTCCGCTGTCACGAAAGCGTGTTGGATAGGGATTAAAACATACCGAAACCGCAGAAGCCAGTCTGCTTGTAGTCCTTGCAGACATCGGGCGCAAAGTCGGTGGTAGTGACGGTTCGGATGTTGGTGGCGGCCTTGATGGGACCGACCTTGCGGTCAGGCGCATTCGGGTTCTTCTGTATGAAGGTCGTCTGGCTCGCCAAGCCCTTGTATGTGCCGTCGGGAGCGCCCTCGCCACCCGCCGAAGACTTGGGCTTGGCCATTGCCCTCGTCTTCCCTAGAAGGTTGGCGTCTTCATCGTACCAGTTGGTCTGCTTCGTAGCGTCGTTCGTGCTCGTTATGGGCACGCTGCGGTCGGCCTCGAACACAATGGCCGAGTGCTCGTTTGCGCCCGACGAGGTTTTGTTGTTCTTGGAGGAGGCGGTGACGACGGCGTTCTTCTTCCGCCGCTTCACGCGCTGGCCGGCTTCGTCCTCGGACGAGGTGTAGTCATCGTCGTCGCTGTCGCTGTTGGCGGGCGGGGGCGTGGCTGGGCGCTTTCGGATGTTGGCCTTGCCCTTTACGCTGCGCTTCTTGAAGACTGCGACGGGAGCCACCGGTGCCGTAGCGGCTTCTTCGTCGGCCATTGTGATTTGTGAAATATTTCGTTGGTGATTATTTGTTTGCAGAGTCCTCGTCGGTGCAGCGGTGGCTGGGCTTTGGTTTTGAATTGTTCCAGGGTGTTGTAGTGGCTTTCACCAGCATGTTGTACATGGATGTATGGTGGCGGGAAGATGGTTATCAAAAAGTGATTACCTAACACAAGCTGGCTAGCGCGGTTCGGTTCTTAGGAGCATTGATTTGGTAATTCGACCCGGTTGAGGTACCTTTGCCCATCTAGGTACCTATATGTACCTGCCTTCGGCGTTAGCCTTTCGCCATTAGGTAATCATCGACGAGGCTTCTTTGCTCTTCTTTTCTAAGCTTACTCCGTACCTAGACAGAATTTTAGCTACGGTGTTAGCAGTCCACCTTTGCAAAGCTGTTTCTACTGTGCTATGATTGCAGGTGTATGCACTGGAGACTGAAGGGGTCTTGCGTAGGAAGATATTTCTACTTAGATTCTACCTGACTTTATCACGGGCTGAGCAGTATTGTTCAAGTGCACCTGCACCGAGCAGGGGGCTCCCTTGCTAGCGGGGTGGGATGGTGGGGTTCTGGCTGCAGGCCTAAAATTGGCCGTCTATATGCGTCTGGTTGTGCCTGAAGCTTGCATCCAATCAGACGCGTGTTTCTCTATTTTGATGAGACCAGTCTACATTGAGTCATAGCCAGCCGTGCCGGGCACATTGTCAACAAAAACAAGTCATTCCTGGCCTGCGAGAATCAACACAGTGAACAGTGAATTAACTGTCTGCCAGCTTGTTTCCATAAGAGCTAGCGGCGTCGCCGGCCATGGCTAAGTACTTAATCAGTGCAAACCCAGTCGTACACGTACTACGAATACCTCGTATGTATGTAAAGCATGCTGAAAACAAAAAGTAAATAAATAAATACTGGCCCCTCGGTGGTGGCATCACGACAGCGATATGCAGTGTAAAGGGAGAGGGAGAAGGCGGTATGACCCGTCCGGTGATAGCTCGCAAGACTGCATGCATGCGAGGTGCATTAGCATCGAGAACCTCAGCCAACCGAGCCAGCATATGTCGTGCCAGTATAACGACAGCTATGCAGCGGGAGTGGACGTCGGAGTGGACTGGCAGTCTAGGCGTGGCTGGAAAAGGACGAGATCTAACTGAGATGGTGCAGCTTACACGATGCCGTGCCATGGTACATAGTAGAGCTATGTGTAGACCCCTGCTCCGCGATCCACCGCATAAGACGTCCTTCGACGAACAATGACCCTCTAGCTGGCCAAATACCAAATTGCGATGGAGAGAGGCACGGCATGTGCTCTACTTAGCTATTCTTCGACATCCATCGTCGTCATTGCATCTTTCTCTATCTTCCTCCTCCTTCCCTTCCTCCCCCTCCGCATCCCTCATTGCCCCATCCCCCATCCCCCCCGTCCCTCACTTCTTTCCCTCGCTTGTTCTGGGTTGCGTGGTGGCTGTCCCGCCTTGATGAGACAAGACAATTAAACGTTCTCTGGTCTCTGGGTTTCTGGGTGTCTGTGCCGTGACCAGCCCGATCCCGCTCCCGCCCATTGTTACTGCTCTCTTTGATTGTTGCATGTCGACTGTTACCTACTGTTGCGTAGACCGTGTCCGGGCTGCACTTCATGTTCGCCGCCGACGTCAACTTCGAGCTTGTTTCTTCAGTCATTCTTTGAACCAACCAACCCTATTTGCCTCCCATCCCTCGATTCATCGTCGCTCACTTAGACCACATTAATCCACCTGCATGATTATTATCTCTCTTTAATTACCCACCTTATACGTGTTCATCGTTAGTCATTCGTTCTATCCATACCATAATCCAAATTCGAAAAAACATCGAGTTTCCCGGTGCAGCCTGCGTTTACAAACGGACGAGCGAGTCGAACCCTGCATAGACCAGCAACCAAAAGAAAACCGAACGCCAACTCGCTGCTCTAACGGTCGCTTGCTACATACTTGCGTGTCTGAGATATTTCATTGTGTCTGTTCTGCGACCTTGTGGCGGGTTCTACGGTTACCTGAGACAAGATCCGATTCTTTTCCTTCAGTTCTGATTCAGTTGAATTATCGCTGGCTCATTGAATACTGAGGTAAATATTTGCAATTTGTCTACAATTATTCTCCCTGTTTTCCATTTCTCATTCTTCACACTCCTGCGATCCACACACTTGGCATTGGCAGCATTGGCAACCTGCATTTGGGTGGCTTTCCACTGCTTTTTTTAAGCGCCTAAAGATCAGACAGCTCGAGTGCGTTCGACGTCGTGAGGCTGTACGGCTAAGCTACCTGGTGGTGGTGGTATTTCTGATGTGTGCAATGCTACGTTAATGCCAGGCTATTCGTACCTGGAGGTACCGCGTCGGCCAGCCGCACGCACGCTAGTTGCTGTGCCTGGAGTTGTACCTGGCGCTGGCTTCGGGCTACCCGTGTTCCCTGTTCCCTGCTCTCTCGCTGCAATCTACTGTCGTGCGTGCCTGAAGACAACACCTCTCGAAACGCGACCTGCGCATCTGAAGCGTGGTCCTTTTCTTCGTCCCAACTGCAGCCGCCCAAGTCCCCCAAGCCGAAACCGAAATCCCCTCGCTTTTGCGCGCGCCTATGCCAAGCGGCCTGTGGACTGCCGTCATTCCAGCCCTCAAGCGATCCCTCGGTAGCACAGCCCAGCAACCTCGCTCGTCATCTTCTCGCGGCTTTAACGCGCTAATTAGTCGTGCTAGGGATCTACTGGGAATAATAGCTGGCACTAATAATCGCCCGCTGTTACACCTTGTCTGTGTCCTCACCTGGCCGCTGCCAACTAGACCCACGATCCAGTCAGCACTGCTGCGTTCTTTGTCGGAAAAGATAACAAGCACCGCAAGCCTTTTGACCACCCCACAGCCAATAGTCTTACAGCAGCACAAGATCGATCGGGCCCTGACTCTCGTCCCTAGTGCGACCCGTAGAGTTGCGCGCGAGAACTTGTGTTGTCACTGCCCTCCAGCGTGGTTGATGGTCTGTTCGCTGCCCAGCGCATTAATCGTAATTCCACCTGTTTTCGATACCTAGTCCATCTGCCAGGAAAAAGCAGTTAGGGGTTCGGCTCTCTCATCTTGGAGACACGCCGCTTCTTCCCTGCTCCCTGCCTTCCGACGACGCCCAGGTGGCTCATCCCACCACCGTAGCTGTGCTTGCATTACGCTTCGTGTCTGCGTCTGGGCCCTGCATCTGCTCTGCACCAACGCACGTCGCATCGTTCGGCCGCTCCTGGCGAACGAATTCCGCGCCTGCATCGACTAGCCCCGAATTGACGCTCGAGCTATCGCTTGTTCTTGGCCAGACTACATCGCATTGTCCAGCGCCTTCCCACCTACGCGGACAGTGCCTGCTGTAATCCATCGTCTACTCTACACCTTCACGACCCAGATACGGTTCCGACCTTCCCATTTTTTGCTGGATGTCACGTTCTTAGTCCAGGGAGACCACAGCGCTCCTTGGTCGCTCACGATTAGGAGCCATCATGGCGACGACGCCACCCCTTTCGGAAACCTCGTCCACCATGGCCGCTCCTGCTCTGGACAACCAGGGCCATGACCCCTTCCAGACTGCCGGCCCAACCCACCATCGCTTCTCACATTTTAACTCACAGCTATTTGCACTGGGTCCCAATGCATCCCCAGCCCAGGCAAAACGGGCGCTCGAAGCGCATCTGGCCGAGACCGACCGCAGGATGGAGGAAGCTGGGAAACTTGGCACTGCACTGGTTCAGCAACGCAGCGAGCTGACCGAACGCCTGAAGGAGGTCGAGAAGTTGCAGGCCGAGGGTGAACTGTCAGATGACTTGCGGAAGAAGCTGGTCGACATCGAGAAAGATTACAATGAGGTGGCCCGGGATAGTGCCCGTGCCTTTTTGCCCAAGTCACGCGTCCCTAGTAACGAGGCTACTGCGGGCTCCCCATTCGTGCTCGAAGGCAAGACTGGCAAGGTAAGAAGTAACAGGAGCCTGGCCGACGTCCTCTGACTATGTGTGTGAACTTGTGCTGACATGGTCATTTCTTCACAGCGCTCCGTGAGCCCTTCCAAATTCGAAGGCTTTGCCAATGCGTCTCCGACCAAGCTTAGTGTGCCCAACCGCAAGATCCGCAACCAGCCATCCAACCGCATCCACGATATCGAATTCGCTGCTGAGATAAGCACGTCCTTGATTGCTCAAGTTCGCAATCTGCAAGGGTTGCTTTCCGAGAGGGAAGAAGAGCTGAAAGACACCAGGGCCGAGAACTCCAAGTTGGAATATGAAGTCGAGGGCTTCCAGCAGCGCCTCAAGGCTCTCGACGACAACGAGCACCGTTACAAGGACGAGAACTGGAACCTCGAGACACAAATTCACGATCTGATGGCCAAGGAGAGGGAGGCTGCCGATCGCGAGAAGAAGTTGACACAAGCACTCAACATTCTGCGGTCCGAGAAGAACGCCGGCCAGCGTGAATTGGACGAGATTAAGCATACTCACTCCAAGCTGATCGAGGAGCATGCCGCCGCTGTCAAACATCATGACATCGAACTCGGCACTGCAAAGCGAACCATGGTCATGGGCGAGTCCGAAAGGTCCGCCTTACAAAAGAAGATCGATGAGCTGACCGGTCAGAACACCGAGCTAGCCAAGGCTGTATCTGTTTCAATCCGAGGCAGGAAGCTAGAGCGTGAGTCTATTCTCGCCATGAGCGAGGATGACTTCCAGACTGCAAATGACAACACCACTCCGGAGCAATCTCCTCCAGCTTCGCCCGTTAAGGGCACCCCACGACATTCCATGCTAGAATCCGAGACGCTCAAGACATCCCTAGCGCATGCTCAACGCACGATCCAAAGTTTGCGGTCCAACATCCACCGGGAGAAGACAGACAGAATGGAAACTAGGAGACTCCTTCAAGAAGCCCGCGATGAAATCGAAAAATTGCGGGGCGACGGCTTGGTCCCGAGCAAACGCGCTCGCAAGACAGACTCTAAGGAATTCAAGAAACCTCCACGGCTTTTGGGTGGTCTGCGCAGTGCCCGAAGTGAAATCTTCGTCGAGGATGCTAATTGGGAAGATGACCATGATCTTCTCCCCCACCCTCGCTCATCGCCTGTCTCCCGCGAGACGACGATGCTGTATGATCCGGTGTCTGAGAACAACGACCACTTCGACACTGCCAATGAGACTAGCGATGCAGCGTTTGAGACGGCAAATGAGAACGCCACCGAGACGGATGACTTCCACACAGGCGCCGAAGAATTTTCTAGCGACGATGTTGATACGGAGACAGAGAGTCCCTTGAAAAACCGCACCTTAACCAGGAAACCTCCAACTCTGTTCTCCCTACAGCGCAGCACCTCAATTCGAAGCTCAGCCTCGACCGAGGACGAAGACTTCCCATTTGAAGACCGGGAACACAAAACTCCCACGTCTCAGCCGCTCGCTCAACCTCGGTTCCCTCTTCGCGTCAACCGTGGTGCATTCCGCCGCTCCAGACATGAAAATGAACCGATCTTCCAGAGTAGCCCAGTAAGCCTCCCTACGAGCAGCAATATGGGTACTCCCCAACAACCTGCGCAAAGCTTGGCTGCCGAACTAGGCGACTTCGATGGTAGCGATAATGAGTCTGCCATGTCGGCTACGCCCAGCAGGAGATCGACTAGAGGTCGAACATTAAGTCCACCCCCTACGCTGCCTCCGCTTCCCAAGGCCATCATGGTCGATAGTGGCATGATGACGGAGCCAGTACCTGAGTTCTCCACAGCCCGCAAGAATGCTACTCTCGCTGCTGATCGGCCTGTGTCCATGGCCACGGTTGTGAGCATGGGATCTGAATACAGTGATGTCGGGGCGAAGCTAGCCGAATTCCCATCACCGCCCTCGGCATCGCCGTCACAAGTGGAGTTTGCCCCCATGCCCGAGCTTGGATTGTCCAGGGTTCATTCTCACGACGTCGAGCCTCGTTCGGAACCCGACTCGCATGCGGCTGAGATTGCCGCTCTTCGCGCAGAGCACGAGGCCCAGCTCGAAAAGCTGACGTCTGAGAACGCTTCCACCCACGCAGCCGCCATTCTAGCTCTACAGACGCAACATGCTGACGAGTACGCTGCCGCCAAGGATGCTCATGGTCAAGAACTTGAATCCCTTCGATCGAGCCACGCCGACACCACCGAGAAAGCTACGGCCGAGATTCAAGCCGCTCACGCTCGTGAGATTGAGGGTCTTCAATCAAAACATGGCGAAGACCTTAGTCGAAGCGCCTCGGATGCCCTGGCTTCTCACCAACAGGAACTCGAATCTTTGAAGACCCTCCATGCCCAGCAATTGGCTCAAAAAGAATCGGAGAGCCAGGATGCTCACACTGCAGCTTTGGAGGCCTTAAAGGCTGAACATGCAGAAGCCATCTTGCGAAAAGATGCCGAGAGCGCAGCTGCCCACGCCTCTGCTATAGAGGCACTAAAAGCTAGCCACGATTCAGATTTGGAAACCTACAGCACAGCCCATTCTGAAGAGTACTCTCGCAAGGAAGCGGAGATTGTTGCTGCCCATGCTGCTGCATTGGAGGCCCTGAAAGCTGCTCATGGCGAAGAGCTGACTCGCCAAGCCTCTGAAACCAAGGCAGCTCATGGTGCCGACATTGAGGCTTTGAAGGCTGCTCATGCCCAGGAGCTGTCGCAGAAAGAATTGGAGAGCACAACTGGTCACACTTCCGCATTGGAATCTTTGAAGCTTGCTCACGTTGAAGAGCTGACTCGCAAAGAGCTAGAGATCAAGGATGAGCACAACGCACAACTAGAGGCTTTAAAGACTGCCCATGCTGACGAGATTGCTGAAAGGGAAGCTAAGTTAACAGCCGCAGCAGCTGCTGAGGTAGAAGGTCTGAAGGCCAAACATGCTGAGGATCTGACCAACCTCAAAGACGGAAATGTTGCCGTCCACGCTGCTGAACTGGCTGCCTTGGTCGAGGCTCATTCTGCCAAGATTGATGCTGCGAAGCACGAGCTGACTGAATCTCACACTCAAGAATTCGAGAATCTCAAAGCCAGCCATGCAAGCCAGATCGACCAAACCAAGCAGTCGATGAGCGATGCACACTCTGAGGAGTTGGAGACTCTCAAGGCATCGCACCTGCAACAGATTGACAACGTTGAGAAGTCGATCAATGCTACCCATGCCGAAAAGCTTCAGGAACTTCAAACTACTCATGCTAAGCAAATCGAGGAGAGCCGAGCCGAGCTAACTGCTGCCCATGCCGCTGCTATTGCATCAATGACGGAAACTCATAGCCAGCAAATGGATGACACCCAAAACAACCTACGGGCCGCACATTCGCAAGAGCTTGAGTCTACCAAAGCCAGCCACGAGGAAAGCGTTGAGAACCTCCACAAGGAGAAGGAGGCTGCCCATGCTGCTGCTATTGCCGCCCTGGTCGAAACCCACAACAAACAGATAGACGAGGTCAAGGAAACTGCCAACGCGACTCACACCAACGAGTTGGAAAACCTCAAGTCTTCCCACTCCAAACAGTTGGAATACCTTGGAAATGAAAGGGATTCTTCCAACGCCGTGGCTGTTGCTGCTTTGGTAGCGACGCATGCCAAACAATTGGATACTCAAAAGGCTGATGTCGAGGCTGCGATGTCAAGAGATATTGTTGCTCTCAAGGCCGCTCACGCCCAAGAAATTGAGACATTAAACAGTCAACACGCTGCAGCTCACGCCAAGGAGCTCGATGGTTTCAAGGCAGCCTTAGAGAAACAGATCGAGTCTTCAAAGACGGAAGGCGACGCGGCTCACATTCAACAGATCGAGGCCCTCAAATCTGCCCACGGGGAGATTCTTGAGGCCCACAAACGTGATGCCGACATTGCACAAAGTCAGGCTTTAGATGCGCTTAAGTCTTCACACGAACGCCAGCTTGAAACTCTCAACAGTGAGCATGCTGCAGTCCGGACCAAGGACCTTGAAGCCCTCACTGCTAAGCATCTTGGTGAGATGGAAGGTTTGAGGACTGAACATGCCACTGCCAGGACTGCGGAGGTCGACGAGCTCACCAATAAGCATGTCGATGAGACGCAGACCTTGAAGGCTGGACATGAAGCCGCACTTACACATCTCCGGGAAGAGCTTACAGGTGCCCATTCGAAAGAACTCGAAGCTCTCCGCCAAGAAATTGAAGCCACTCACTCGCAAGATTCGACCTCATTGCACGCTCAACATCTAGCAGCCCTAGCAGCTCTCAAGAGCGAACATGATGCTTCGCAATCTCAACTACGGGAAGAACTTGGGCTCGCACACTCTAAAGAAATGGAGACGAATAATGCGAACCTGGTAGCTGCCCATTCGAATGAACTGGAGTCACTACGTAGCCAACACGCAGAGGCTCTAACATCTCTCAAGGGTGATCATGAGGCTTCCCACTCGAAGCTGCGTGAGGAACTCGGTGTTGCTCACTCACAAGAGCTCGATGCTCTGCGCCGGGAAATCGAAGCCGGCCACTCTACAGAATTGGAATCATTGGGCACGAAGCACGCGAACAATCTTGAGACCCTCAGGGCTGAACACGAGGCCACCTTAACTCAGCGACTCAAGGAGCTGGAAGATGGCCACTCCCAAAAGTTGGCTGAGCTGCATCAACAGGGCAACGAAGCGAAGTCCGGCGAAGTCGCATCCCTGGGTCTTGTCCATGCCCAGGCCATCGAGGCGTTGAAGAGTGATCATGAGGCCGAGCTAACACGGAAGATGCAGGAGACTGCTGAAAGCAATTCGCGTGCTCTGGAAGACCTGCGCCAGCAGAACGAGTCCAACCAGTCTCAACAATTTGCAGCACTGAGCACCCAACACCAAGACGACCTTGAAAAGCTAAGAAACGAACTCGAATCGTCACGCCGACATGAGCTCGCCGAACTCGAGTCTGCCCATGGTGTGGCGTTGGCATCCTTGCGCACTGAGCACCAGAACGTGCTAGAGCAAGGACTGAGTAACCTAGGAACCGAACACACGAAAGCCCTTGATGCTGTCAAGAGTGAGCGTGATGCCAGCCATTCTGAAGCTATCGGTGCCCTCGGTGTTGAGCATTCTCAACGGCTAGATCAGATGAAGAGCGAGAGCGACGCCGTACTTGCTCGTGAGCTGGAGGCGCTTAAAGCCGAACACGCACGGATCCTCGAGTCACAAGTACAGGAAAGCGACTCTACGCTCGCTCAAGAGTTGGAGCTCCTCAAGGCCCAGCATCAGCAAAGCCTTGAAACGCAAGCCGAGGAGAGCAATGCTGCCCTTGCCCGAGAGCTAGAGACACTGAAAACCCACCACCAACTTGTTCTCGATTCCCACATGAGAGACAGCACTGCTGAAAGAGAGAGCCTTCAAGCCAGCCATGCGGCGGAACTTGAAGCTCTCAAGTCTAGTCTAACTATTACCCCGCCTGCTCTTGGATACTCTTCTCTAAGCTCAGTTGAGACCGAGCCAGTTGAATCCTCCGAAATCAGAAGCCCCAGGCGTGAGGCTTTCATCATTCCGCTGGACAACGAACCAAGAACACCCAACGCACGTTCCAGACGCCAAGCTACTGATGTGCCAATTATTGCCGAGGATGAAACACGCCAGTCTCCCAGCGATATCGTTAGGCCTCAAACTCCTGATTCACAGCAGCCATTTAGGGAGATCACTGCCAACGGTGATGCTCGCTCCATACGGAAGCCTGTAGTAGATACTGCTCATCATGGTTCGCAGACCGTCTTGACGGCAAACGAGCTGGACATGATGATGAAGAATCGGCATCAACAATCTGCAGTCTTGCCTGTGGTCACTACCAGCCAGGCTGATGAGGCCGCCAATCCATTCGAGGGCCCCGATTCTGCAACACCCCAGACCATTCGCAGAAGACGCCCATCAACGGACAGCTCCGGAATTGTTCCTTTCGACCCCATACGGCGACCCGAAAGTGCCGCGAGTGTTCGTACCACGCAAAGCAGACCACCACTGCCTCCCAACCACCGCGAAGTCATCGAAGCTGCTCGGTCACATTCATCGCATGGCGTCAGGGGCTCAATGGGACCTCCTATGTGGCCCGCCTCCTCGTACCGCGGCTCATCCTCCCGTCCTCAGACCCCGAGCAACAGACCGCCAATGTCACCTTTGTCCCAAAGTTCTGTTGTTAAGAATACGCCCACACCTCGCGCTGGTAAGACCCCCGGGTATGTGGATGTCCAACCAACAATCAGGGCACCCATGCGAAGCAGACAGTCGTCTATGTCTTCTTTCGCATCCGAGATTGAAACTCGATTCAACATGCCAGCTGGAATGGGCATGGAACCATCCGGATTTGGGCCCAACACCGATCCCCGCATGATCCAAGCCATCACGCAAACCATGATTGGTGAGTACTTATGGAAGTACACCAGGAAGACCGGCCGCGGCGAGATGTCGGAGAAGAGACACCGGCGGTTCTTCTGGGTCCACCCATACACTCGAGCCCTCTACTGGAGCGATAGCGACCCTGCTGCCGGAGGTCGTGGAGAGATGAAGGCCAAGAGTGTGCCGATCGAGGCTGTCCGGGTCGTAGCTGACGACAACCCCATGCCCCCTGGACTCCACCGCAAGAGTCTCATCGTCATCGCCCCCGGACGTACAGTCAAGTTCACCTGCACAACAGGTCAACGACACGAGACATGGTTTAATGCTCTATCCTACCTTTTGCTGCGTTCGGGCAACGAGACTAAGCAAAGCTCCGAAGATGGGGGTGCTGCTATCACGCAAGAAGACGTCGATGAATTCAACCCTTCTATGAATCGCCGACCAGAGCCCGCTCAAAGGCCTCGTCCACCACCGTCTCTCTCCTCGTATAACTCGAGGACAACAAGGAACGAGTCGCCAAACATGGATGCATCGTCGATGGCTATTCCAACATTGACACCCACCCACGAGAAGGATTCCTCACGCAACAGTGCTACCTTCAGCAAGAAGCTTAGCGGTTACTGGAAATCAAGTGTTAGTCGGGGGACACTTGGTAGCATCAGGAGTCGGAGCTACCAGCCCTACGATAGCGCTATCTACGAGGCCAGCGAGGTCCCTGACAGTGCCGAGGATCTGAGACAGATCATCGAACAGCAGGACAGAGAGTCTGATAGACTTGAAAATGTCCGGGCTTGCTGTGATGGTAAGATATTTATTCCGTACAGCGTCATTGACGCATTAACTGTTCTCTAACACTAACTCTTTGTAGGAAAACACGATGTAGGCACGTTGTCGCATACATCGAAGCGTGGTCGTATGCCCAGCTTTCAGTCGTCGAACTCCTATTCGCACACACATACGCATCCCTCTGGGCCGTTGGGGTCACAGGGCTCTACGCGGTCGCGGGTGTAAAGACCTAGCGCCGTACTATTACCTAACTACTTCACATATACTGTGATGACACTCACTCACTCACTTCTTGTCAATCATTCAAAACTCTTTTACCTACTTATACCTATATCAATCATAAACCGTTTCACACACAAACACACACTCTACGCCGAGATAATGAAGACCCTATGGGATCATACGAAGCCTACGAATTCTGACATTTTCTTGCTCTTGTTGTTCTGTTCTTCTTTCTGTTTGATGTCCCTTGCTGGGATTGCCGGTTTTTCGTTTTGTTGCAAGGTCTCGGGATACTTACTGGGAACGGACGGGACCTATCGAACCGCACTACATTGCGACTGTTTTTTTTTCCGTTCTGCGAGATTCATATACAACATATACACATACACACGCACGCACGCACACTGTGATGGTTCCTATGCTACGCGCCTACACGCCAACCAACGGCACACTTTTCCCTGGCTGTTCGGATGGGAAGAAGAGAGAAGAGAGACTTGGGATCCTGCCCGAAGTGGGTGGATTGCTTGGTTGTAAGAAAATGTTGTTGTGCACCCACCAAGAGGTCTCTGTTTTGGGAACGGAATGGGATGGGATGGAATGGATTGGGAGGGATATAGAGTGGAAGCGATCATTAGGGCCTTCCTTGCCTGCGAGGGTTTTAAGTACCTGTCTGTTGGACTGTTACTACTGCTGCTAGGTAGTAGATTGTGGGTGCATGGTTGTAGAGCGTGGGGTTGTAGGTAGTGAGTGAGTGTTGCTCGTGGTGTGCTTTAATGAGATATGGATTGCCTTCTTCTAAACTTGTGTTGATTTTGCTTGGTGATTACGTGAGTAGTGGTATGTGTGATCTGTGATCTGGGGGTTTGGGGGTTTGGGGGTTTGGGTTTGGTTTGTTTGTGTGAGTATTGTATGGGTGTTGGGGGTGGAGATGTGAGGATGTGAGGATATGAGATTGGGGATGTTTTGTATTGTTAGGCTTTGACTTGAGTTGGGTGATGCTGTGTTTGATTAGGTGTGTGTGTGTGTGCACCCGTGTGTCATGTTGGATTGAGTGCGAGCTTAAGCGGGCGAAGTTCTGAGTACCTAGGTAATTATCTGTTGGTTGGTGTTCTCCTGGTGTGCAGTCATCTCATGTGATTTCTGTGTTTCTCTCTGTATTATTTGATCTGGATTGTATGCGTAATACAATACTTGTTGGGGCGTTGGAAGCTGCTTGCTTGTTGGATTCTGAGACTAGTTTTGACCCCCTTTCTTGTGGGTTATCTGCCGAGGTAGATGCCAGTGTTATAGATAGAGTATCAAGAAAGGTATGAACTGGTTGCTGATGTTGATGTTGAGCATGTGTCTACCTAGACACTTTCATGGTGCCCGCCTGATTGGTTTCGCTACTGTTTGTTAATTGTTGACTGATGACTGTTGACTACCTAAGGTATGGGGTTATTATGTATCTACTGTAAAGGGGCTGTAGGGATGTAGATCTGTCGAAGGGGTAGTTGATCAAGGGCCTAGATGGGCCATTTTACTATTTATTGTTGATTTTTTCGAGCGCGATAGTTTTTTCTATTTTTCCTACTTTTTATCATGTACCTACGGAGCCCTAGTATTTGCGTTGCTTTTTAATTCATCAATGCATTCCCCTCCTGTTATACTGTTTAATACGTACGTAAGGGTTGTTTTGTTTTAGGACTACGTCCCGAAGCTTCCATACCCCTCCGTTGCTGCTTCACTACCGAATTAGGTACTAGGTAGGTAGGTCGGCATGTTATAATTCACGCAGGGTTTGGTGATGGAGAGAGGGGTGAATATAGGGGCAGAGGCGAGTAAGTGAGTTTGAATTGAACTGGTCCGAACTGAATAGTCGGTCGGTTCTTTGGGTTGGGATTACCGATTATCTTTTTCCGATAGGGAGGCAAGAGACCGCCTACCTACCTACCTACCTACCTGACTTGAGACAGATTGAGCCTTGTTATCCTCGGTGGGTATCTAGCGAGGCTAGTGGGCGTTCATTGATGATCTGATCATGCTAGGCACATGTCGTCCGTTGCCATTGCTGGGGAAAGGAACTCTACCTAAGGGGTAACGATGCCGGTAATTGGTCGATCGGGTCCCCTGGTTTAGGCCCTGACATGAATGGGGCTTGAACTAAGTAATTGTCGTGCTGGTGCTGTTTCGTCTGGTGCTGGATTGTCGATGGATGGTCTCCCTTGTGCCTTGGTCCAGGCAGCAATGATTGCCGGAAACTTGAAGCAAGTGTAGGATATCCGCTTGTTCAGTGGCGTTACCAGGTCGGTACGGCACCTGTGGGATAGTATTTAGACCCTGATTCTACGTTTCTTTCGGGAAGAAACGCACGCATAGTTAGGTATCTCAAGAGAATTGGCTTAGTTATCGTCAATGGGCGGGCCATCGACATGACACAAGTCAGTGGGTGGCATGGTTGAAACATACTGTACAGTAAAATCTCGCAAGTGATTCTTGGGAAAGTTGAATGTTTATCCTTCAAAAGCTGCAAGAGAATGGTAATACGTCATTCAGATCTTCGAGGGGCTGGCTGGGAGACAAGATCGTCACCTAATTACTTTACTGGGGTATTGTTCTTCCAGGATCTATCTGCTTGAGCAAAGCCAGGTAGGCCTCTGGACGTCGGTCGATCCAGTAAGTTCAATGAACTAACTATCTAGTAAACCGCAATGCTGGACTGTTATTTTTCGTGTTAGGGCTTTCTTTGATAGTCGGAGCACACTGCGATCCCTATGTGATAACGATATCAGGGGCCGAAGGGGGACAGGGTGCTGTCTACGCATTGAATCCTGGTTTAAAGCATGGATAGGGGATGTACAATGGCTGTACAATGGCGCCAATAGTCTTTGCTTTCTTGTTTTGGACTTGATAGACTTCCAATCTACCGGGTTCGGAGCACTTTAGTTTAGCATCGTGGAGTTGGACTGCGCCCTACATTCTCTGACGTCGTAGACCAATTTCCCCTGGCATCGTGCGAGAGAGCTCTTGACTAGCTCAGAGTACGGGGTTATAGCCCACCTCTGTATTCTTTCGTTGGTTTCCCCCCAGAGGCAGCCGGCGTAAGGGTTGGTATGACGGTGCCGAATCCCCTTCTAGACTTCGAAAATGTGTCTCAAATCAGCTATGGTATAGAGCATTGAGGCCATGGCAAAGACCATGCATACTCAGTACTCTTCCTAGTTTAGGCTCTGGCTAGGGCACAGATAGCCTTTCCTATATAATTAGGTAGACGATTTACCGAGTCAGTTGTGCTTTGTTTGAGCATTGTGAAGTTGGACGAGGTAAGTTCTGTGATACTAAGACTTAAACGTCATTGACCTGCATTTGCGCGATGCCGCTGTTAGGAGGTACGGACATACTTCCCCGGATTTTGGTTCCAAGTAGGGTACGAATAACTGACTAAAACCTCGCTAATCGTCCTCTTCTTCTTGATTTGGACAATGGACTATTAGCCTACTGGACTTGACGATTGCTCTAGTATCGTGAAGCTTGACGAGGTATGCTCTGTGTTTTTTGACGTTGAGCGTCATTTTCTAGGCACTAATGCGGAAATGTGGACAGGCTTCCCCGGCTTTTGCTTTTAGATAGAGTAGGGATAGCAAGACAACTATAACGTCGCTAAGAGGTATTGTTTTGGATAATAGGCTCTTAGCCTCCTACTGGACTTGACGGTTTCTTTCTTAGCATTGTGAAGCCGGATGGGGTCCGCTCTGTGTTAGTTGGCGTTTAAACGTCAGTTTCTCCTGAATTCGTGCCAAGACACTGTTGAGGAAATGCGGACAGGCTTCTCCGGCTTTTGTTGTTAGATAGAGTACAAATAGGTATCCTTGGCACGGAATAATAGTGTTCACTTTCTTGATTCGAATAACGTAGACTGCCAATCTACTGGGTTTAGCGGGCGCCATCTCAGTACCGTGAAGTTGGTCGTATCACTGCACGCTACCAGTAGGTTGTCTGCTACTACTTTGGTGCGAAGGGGATGTTAGGAGTCTCGAGATTCCTTTCCCAAAATGATCATCGATATAGAATAGCTGTTGTATCATTCCGTCAATGGTTCTACTTTCATCCCCGCGGACGGCTTGGACCGTCGATATTCTATGCGTAGAATACCACTCTACTGACGTTAGCGAATCTATGGCCAACTGTGACGCTAGACTATCCTCGATCCGTGTACTGTAAGGGCATTAGGGGCGCAGTTCGCCTATCATTTCTTGTTATACTATCAATACTTCGGGAATCGATCTAACGCCGGGAATCGAGGAGATGCTTCCGCGAGATAGTCCCTGATCTAAACTCCGCGCGAAAGACTATTGCATGGTGGTGTACGATATGGAAGCAGTAGAATTGTTCCTCAATGCTTCCATGCAGGGTCGCTTGGTGATCGTTCTCCTGACCTTCCATGCAAGATCTCTTGGAGGAGGAATTCGACTATTATCGGCTCGAGCTAAGGCTCGGACTATCGAGGAGGGTAGGGAGGCATAGCCAATGAGACCAATATCAGACCCTACCTCATATTGCTCGTGCCCTCCCGGTCTAAGTTGTTGATAGACAACTAGCTCGAGTTTATCAAGATCATTCCAATCCTTCTCGAAGCTATGGCCAGGGTGCGCGATATAAACGTTATAGTCAGATAAACATCAGGGCGTGAAGGGTGCGCCCGGTCGAAGGTTTCTAGAAGAATAGCTGCTTGTTGCATGACTAGGAACGTCACCCCCCTCTGACCTATCTAGGTAGGTAAGCTAGGTAGCTACTTGACCTACTTACTCAGTTCGCGCTATCTTTTGACTGAACTATTGATTCTTCTGGGGTGCTAACGGCTTGACAGCTGTTCCAATTAGTAACGAGACTCTTCTTTTGGGGTAGTGTTTAACCTTATTGTCGAAGCTCTATAGCGGCGGTTCGCGGGGTAAGCTTGCTGTGATAGCTGCTTCGGTGGCTTTGGATAGCTTGTAGGATTAGACAATGAGGTGGTTTTGTTTAGGTAGGCATTATCCGAAATGCGAAGAGCGCTGCGTTGGGGATAATCGAGACAGAGCGGTTAGAACTTCCGGCTGGAAGAGTTAGTTGGTCAATGCACCTCATCGGTAAGCCACGTGCCAGCTAAGATTCGGTGTCTATCTCATCTAGGATGGCACAAACGCCCAATGGGTACAGTTCAATCTCTCCCGAGGCGGTTGACAAAAGAAAGTTTACACTCGGTCCACTCTTTTACCCCCACAGTACATCTGAAGCTGGAAAACTTTATTCCGTAGATCTCCGTTTTTAGCTATTATTGAGGCTATTCCGACTTTTCTAACGATACTTAAGCTATTCTAAAACTATTAAAATAGACATAAGTCCCTATGTAGGCTTATTAACTCTTAAACATACCCAATAGTGGCAGAACTCGTCTATTATCTAATGTACTCACGGGTGCTTGTATTGTGTTGAAATAAACAAGGTGGCGAATATAAGTCACTTTAGTGGACCTGCCAAGAAGGGGTGTAAACTTTCTTTTGTCAACCGCCTCGCTCTCCCAGCTTCGAGAACAAGAGACTTTGGTTCGCGCTATTAGCTCATCTTTAGTGAAGCTGCTAACCTTGTAAGGTGCCTCTGTGGATGACTACGAACGGATTCTTGTTTAGTAGATCTTGAGTCGAGAGTCTCACGCCGTTTGACACGTTAGACTGGATTGGGTGACCAAGTATAAACGATTGTTGTGCTTGTAGATCTTGGCTTCATCAATGGCGTCGAATTGCCTTCTTGGCCTAGTCATTGATTTTATCTACCTATACATATTTATTACGTTCAACATCAAGGCTCAGCCATCTCCGTGATGTGGGAGCCCTTGTTGGTGATTAATATGGGCTTTGGTGTTGGTGGTGTCGTATCGTGAATGTGGCGCTGTTAGCACGGCGGGACTACTGAGCACAACGGCCCTTCTCGATCTTGGTATTTCCCCTTCTACGATAGGAGGGATTGGAGGGACAAGTGAAGGCTAGGACGCACCGGGAGGGAGAAAAGGGCATGGTAAGGGATGGTGGGCGATGATGAAAATGGCTAGATCAGGTCCAGGGGTCGATATAGCGCTGGTCTAATGCACAGCATTCAGCATGACCCCTGTTCGATTGTTAGCCCCTGATCGCGAAGTTTGGTAGAGGTTCGTTTTGTGCTGCCGATCACGACCCAGCAAGCCGGTAATAAGCAAGGATTTCATCCGGGGAAATGCTCCGTCGCGAACTGATCTTATCACATTGCGGCATAATCCTCTGCAAGTTCGCCGGAACCTCTAAGCCAGAGATTTCGAACTTGATGGTCATCACGGCAGAGTCAGCCCGAGGCACTCTAATGATCGATATGAGTGAGCGCCCGCGCCAAGGACTTACTCACGGTCCAGGTTGCTCGACGCCATGTTGTACTTTCAGATGGACCGTTGGAACTGAAGATGGGGTTTCCACTTATGGTACGGGAATTGCAGCAGTGCATGCAACGCAGCGCAGAAAACGCCGATGCACGCTTGGACTAGGGGACGATTGGAATGCACACCAAGAGAGAAGAAGGGAATGTTGGATGCACATCTCACGCCATTGAAATTGCTAGCCACACTAATCTAACGATATTCGCTCGAATTAGGCGCGCATCTTCCCCACTACCAATTGTCAATCCATCGACTACGCTTGGGGCCGGCAACTTGGGCGTTAGCCCTCTCGCAACACCAGGCACGCCAGGATAACCGTTGCCGGGCGAGCCAAGACCCCCAGGGTCGAACAGCTTCTAGCCGGATCACTTTATGAGAAGGATTCCCGCTAAGATGGTGTCTGGTTAGCTTCCACCCCAAGGAAAGGAAGGGTCAGCTTACAGAGGAGTTGAGCTCCGCGCTTGACAGGACTAAGAGTCCTCGACTGCCAACACTCAGCCTGCTTTTAGACATAAACATGGCGTAGTGCCATCCTGCAGTTCGGGATTTTCTTTCGGGATTTCAGGACAGCTGCTACATTCATTTCAACTTGGGGGGACTTTGCTGTTGATCGATAAACCAGCATATCGATTTCACCAACATCAGGATGTGAAATGGTACGACAAAACAGGATCAATCGCCCAAAACCACGGACTTAACCGCACAGACTTCACCATGACGGCCTCGGGACCTGCCGAGCAGGCCAATTACGCCTCCACTGCCCTCACAATTCTGATCCTGTTGACCAGAATAAGCCTCTGGCTCTGGCGCCGGGAACGCATCGATATCAGTTTCATACTCGTCGTCCTTTCTGTCGTGGTTGTGGTCTCGCGAATCATCGTCAACGCATTTTATCTGAGATACGGGAACGCAGCCGATGTGATCAAGCATGCTGGTTACTTCGATGAGAAGAACTTGGCAGACGTTATGACTGGGAGTATACTGGTACTGGTGGCCAGGGTGATGATCACGACCATCCTCTGGCTGCAGATAGTCATCCTCCTGATCTTCAACTCTCGAATCACATGCAGGGTGAACTGGGTGGCCATGGTAGTCAAGATCACCTGGGGTTTGGTTGCGATCAGCTATGTCGCCAATGTTCTTACCGTCTTCCTCGAATGCCAACCCATCACTCTATATTGGCAGGTCACTCCCGATCCAGGAACTTGCGTCAAGGCATGGGGCCAGCTTTATGCCCAGACGATTAGCAACATTGTTCTCGACGTCTTGCTTATCGCAATCGCATATCCGATCGTCAACTTGAGGAAACGGAGCATTGGGGAGCATCTGACCCTGTATCTGCTCTTCGCCCTCGGCACGTTTTGCATCATCATCAGCGTCATTCGAATCATTTCCGTGCGCGACAGCGGCTCGTCACAGGTGATACGAAGTCTGTGGGCATCTGTGCAAATGCTTGTATCGACCTTTGTGGCAAACGCACCGAATATCTATGGATCGATTCGCGCGGTCCGCATGATCAAGAAGTCGACGGCCAACAGTGGCCCTACTCCCAACTACGGGCTGAACTCTTCGATACACAACCGTTCGCGACCCGGACCTCACGACTCTTGGATGAAGATGGATAGCCGGGACAACATCTCCTTGTCCCCCGTCTCCCCTAGCTATAGCCGACCTCACCCCATCGACACGACACTCTATGACGACCGGACTGCTCTGTCGCCTCATTCTCATCAATTTGATCTAGAAGATAGCATCCCTCGAGATGGGCCTAGTAGATCAAGTATCGCGGTCGCATCGTCGAGAACTCAATCACCCGACCCGACGCAACTTCGTTAGACGCTACTGTATAGCACACATCACCCGATATTTAATACCCACCTCAAAGACAACTGCAAGCTTGCAGTATAGACCAGAACAATACACCTGATATTGTTACGTGCCAGCTGGCCATATAATAGGGACGGTTACGACCAAGGACGGACCACCTCCCAGAGACGCCTAGTCGGGCTACTCTCACTTTTAGCGAGATAAAACGCTCTGTCACATACACTCATATAAATATATCACGCCATACTAGACATCTGTGTACCGCCACTTCATATGATCAAAGTCGATTCACAAGCCACGAGCGAAAGCTTGTACCATGCGGAATACCCAACTTTGGAGGGAAGCTAGCAGTGGAACTTCAATACTGGAGGGCATTTCACTTTTCATTTTCCTTTTATTGTATCAAGAGAACAACGAAAGAAAGATACCCTAGGGCGACCTCATGGCACGGTGTTATCAAGGTCAACTAGACATAATTACTAGGGGGTATCGCCTGATGCCATATGCCTGTTTTTGATTGCTGGCGTCCGGAACATATATCAAATAGTCTAATGCTCTAAAAATACGATGCTTCGGTTAATGTTCAATGGAAATCCTCAGCGTTGCTGATCAACGTGTTGATATGGTGACAATGACCGGCCCTTTGAAGGTAGTCGTTGACTATCATGCAAACCTACAAGCCTGGTTACGGCTTGGTTAGTAATGTATCTTGGAATTTCTCTCGTGCTTCTTTCTGCATTTCGGTAAGGTCGTTATCCCAGATCGTGTGGAAGAGGTCATGTATCTTCTTCAAGAACAACTCATGATCCGTGCCGCCTACCTCCTCGTCCCTCCAATGGAATAGATCGAGAGCCTTTCGGGTAGCACCCGGAAGCCACTGGTCACGATCGAATCGCATCGCATTATACGCAGCCAAGGCGTCGCGGCATATCTGCGATGTCGCCTTGCCCGATTGATGTGACGTGATATCGCGATTAGCGCACTCTAGCACCGTAGACAACACCAACGCATCTTCGATGCCAAACCCGGCGCCTGAACCAAGATGAGGCCCCGAAGCGTGAGCTGCGTCGCCTGCAATCGCTACGCATCCAAAGTTGTAACAAGGTGCTGGGTGATCATACATGTCGAATAATCCCCATTTGTCCAGCTTTTCGGGTAGCAGGTCGACGAGCCCGCAAATGGAAGGATGCCAATCCTTGAACAGCTCGACAACCTCTGCCTTGGTCCCCGGGGCCGTATGTCGTTCATGCTGCCAGGGTCCCGTGTCCGTGCCGACGAACAGAGCGTTCAATAGGGTTCCTCCCGCAACGGGATATGTGATTATATGCGCGTCTGGTCCGTTATACATGTGTCGGCTCAATGTTCTCTCGTGGCTTAAAACTTTCTGCGCCTTCTCCATCGGGATCAAAGACCGGAAGCAGAAATTGCCGGTATATCGCGGGAATGATGCCGGATTCTCCTCGCCGAGCATGAGCTGACGCACTCGGGAGCGAAGTCCATCGCATCCAATAACTGGATGCAAGGTCAAGTCAGCATAGCGCCGCAGAGCAAGAGACGAGAGCGAAACGCAATACCAATATCAGCTTCATCCGAAGTCCCATCCTTGAACCTCAAGTCCACTTTCCCATCATCCCTCTGCACCAACGACTCGATCTCCTTATTGAACCGCACTCTGCCAGCCGGGATGTGCGCCCCCCACGCCTCGAGGAACTCGTATCGCCTGCCGCCCTGGAACGCATCATAGCCGATGAACAGCCTCGCGATGATTTCGTTGTTTTCTTTGCCGTTGACCCATTTGAAATATTCGTCTTGCTTCGACGACGACGCCACTTTCTTGTAGATGACGTGCACGAGCGGATCGATGCTCATGAGGGCGCTCTCGGCGTTGGGGCTGAAGCCGATGCCCGCGCCTATCTCCGTGAAGGCGGGCGCGCGCTCGTAGAGCGTGTAGGAGACCCCGCGCCGCTCGAGCCCCAGGGCCAGGATGACGCCGGTGATGCCGGCGCCGACGATGGCGACGTGGATGCCCATATTGGATCGCGGCCTGGAAAGAGGGGGATTTGAGTTTGCGGCTTTTAGACCATTGAGGAAAAAGTAGCCATTTTGAAGAATAGGTCATTAAATCCGAAGGAGTTGCCTACGAAGGACTGCAGTATTTGACAGGGGAGTAGCGATACATGCTGCATGGAAACCGGGGCACGCTAGCTATTGAGGGCTTGTAAATCGGTACACGATGCAACCACGCCCGAGCATCCATGCATCGTTATTTGCTGTTTGGGTCCGGGGCGTTCCTTATTCGACCCCCATTGCGTCAAGGTTGCGGGGATCGGCTGTAGCTATGTCCGGTCCCGAGACCTCTGCATTGCGAAACGCATGGAAATAAACAAACTGTCGCTGAGAAATTCCCCCTAATGCCCTATCTGGGAATAACCCAGCTGTGTAGTACCATGTAACAACCACATACATGCAACTGGAACCGGTTGTCAAGAGTGCATATCTTTACGCCGATGGTGCTGGCACCCGGCCAATGTCTCGGGAGTCAGTTGGGGAAATCGGTCGGAACCCGAGGTCCGACATGGATGTGATGGTTCAACCGCAGATGCTTCGCTTTCCTCTTCGGTCTATCCCTCTAGCTGACAAAACGTAGATTTAAAGACAGGGACCTTTTGGGAGCATGGTTCAGCTTACAATCTAGAAACACGTCAAAGGTCTGGAAAACGTAGCGCGATGGGGAGCGATGATAGTCGGAAGGTCGAGCGAGTACTCCTCACTGGTGAGTTGGAGTAGATCTCGGTCGTTGTTCTAGCTACCCCAACTGATGATTGAAATGGGTGGAAATTTGCTGACTAGGCTTTACATCAGGAGGCTCGGGGTTCATTGCTTCGCATGTGCTAAACGCCCTTTTGAACGATGGCAGGTAGGCAAGCACCTTACCTCAAGAATACTAAATAGTATGTAAGCTGATGTGCCTATGGGAAGATTCGAAGTCGTAGTTACGGCCAGGTCGCAGGAGAAGGGAAAGAGAATCCAAGAGTCTGTCAAACCACATCATATTTCCTACGTAGTCGTCGAAGACATTGCGAAAGAAGGCGCATTCGACAATGTATGTATTTACGTCCGTGACACTATTTGCCGATGTACTCATGAATCGATGCAGGTGTTCGAGTCCCAGCCCTTCGACTATGTCGTGCACACTGCATCTCCATACCACATAGACGTCCAGGACCCTGTGAAGGACTTTTTGGAACCGGCAATAAACGGTACAACTGGACTGCTAACGGCTGTCTACATACATGCCCCAACGGTTAAGCGCGTGGTCATCACTTCATCTTCGGCAGCTATCATAGACCCGGACTTTCGCACCGAGGTCTATGATGAAAGCTGCTGGGCGCTTACAACTTACGAGGACGCGATACGGGACCCGGCCAGGAATGCCTATAGAGCTAGCAAGGTATCCCCAATTCCCTGTGTGAGTCTCATATTGTTAGTTCGCTTGTACTGACAGTCTACAGCGCCTTTCTGAGAAGAGCGCATGGGAATTCATGGACACAACAGTTCGAAAGACGTTCGATCTAGCCGTCATCAACTGCACGTACACATTCGGGCCCGTGCAGCAGAAGCTCCCCAGCCTATCCGCCATGAACACATCCAACCATCGCGTCCGCGACATGCTGATGGGCAAAATGAAGGACGGCCTTGAGCCAACGGCGCCCGTGTTCACGTGGGTAGACGTGCGAGATGTGGCGATGGCTCACTTAAAGGCCATGACGCTCCCAGAAGCAGGCGGCAATCGCTTCTATATCGTGGGCGGCCACTTCTCGAACAAGCAGATCGCCGACGTGATTAGGGAGCGTTTCCCGCAGTTCGCGAATCGGCTCCCAGCTGATGCTGTGGACGATGTGCCGAGCGATGTGTACCGTTTTAATAATAGCAAGTCGAAAAAGGTTTTGGGGCTCAACTACACCTTATTCGAGAAGAGTATTATCGACACGGTCGAATCTATGCTGGATCGGTTCCCTGAGCTGACGCCGTAGGAGCTTTAGGCCGCTGGGTTAGGGCAGACGAGATGGAATGGAGCGCTATACCTCATTGGGGGAGCTCGTAGATGGAGAATGACATCAGCTACCTAGGTAGATCGATGGAATCTATTTTGGAGAACTAGATCTACATCGTGAGAATCGCTTCTTGTTCAAAGTTGAGAACGTGTAGCCGTTAATTTGTCTATCTATTATTCCTTCATATGTCTCTTCCAACATACGATTATGATAGGAGCTATAAACAAGATCTACCTGCTGCTGTCAAAATTGCATACTTCAGTTGCATCTATGAGGACGGACAGGGGGCGAGGGGTTGTATTGGGGTAGTATATTTCGGTCAATTGCCCGTGTGTGAGTGGCAGCGATGCAACCGAGCGATTCCGCGTTGCGTCACACGACAACGGCAAGTGAGCTGACGCGAGAAGCCAACTACGATAAGGTCATGCAGTTGTAGATGGGATCTAGACCGCGCGCCACATGCCCGCTGACATTCTGCCTTTCCCCCTTTCTGTTTAATTGCCTGGTTGCCTGCCTAAGGCGACAATTATTGGTGTCGATATACTTATAGCTTTCTCGCCATTCCATCCGACTCAATCAACGCATCACTATGCGATCGAAACGAATACTCGAACAATGCGTGTGGCCTCGGAGTGTGTGCTTCGAAGGTATAGTGGCCTACTCTTTTGGGTAACCTTCTCGGAATGCTTGGCGTTTTGATTATGAAGTTCTTGCCCAGATTCCCAGAGCCAAGGACGGGTTCGCGAGCAGGCGGGGGAGGCAACAACCTCGCAGTAGCATCTCACGATCCCAATGCAGTTCGGCGGAGTCGCACCGGTTCTCTGTCAACTGGAGCGGTGTATCTGTCTGTCCAAGTATGCAGTGGTCATGCAATCTCGCGGACACACAACCTGTCGCGTCGGCACCACTATACACCAGTGTGCATGACATCGTCACCCTATTCGAGCGGAAACGGTTGGAGTCGCGACCAATGAAGAATGTTCGCCCTGTCTCATAATCTATGCTTTCGCACAATTGGACCTTATTCCCTCCTGGCTGCTACCCAAGGAACCAGCCGACGAATTGGCAGTCGGGAATCCGGATGTTGGGGGCCATCTGCTATCCCTCGACAAGACGTGCATACGGGTTGCATTAGCATACGGCGCCATGCCACATGTCAACCATAAATTGCTGTACTCTACCTCCCTATATCGCGACGCTTATGTCTCTGCCAACCCAATTATTGTGTGGGCTCGCCAATCCGACGGCACTAACCGTGAATCTGCCTTGGCTCCCGGTCTGAAAAGTCGCCTGACGCTTGCGCCAGTCCCTTGCGCCGCGCGAGCATGATTGGGTGCGTAGATATGACTTGGGAGGCAGGCTGGAAGGTAGGCGCGGGATGCGATATATGATGGATGATGCATGGCGGGATCAATAGTATACAAGCAACTGCACATCCGCCACCCGACGCCCGTGTCGGCCTGCGAGACATATCATGTATCATGCTTTCTGCGCATTGCTTTTTGAGGTGTGACGGCACATAAGACGTTAAAATCGACTTTCAACATGGCTGCGCCGATGGAAGCACACATCACGCGGGTTGCGGAACTTCATAATACCATTCTCGCTCGCCAGGTCATCACACAGACTCTTACCTACCCCGACTATACGACTACCGCCGTCGTGACACTCGGCGCCGCCGAACCCTCCGGCGGCCCCCCAGTCTCCCCGCCCGTCTCGTCAGGGGACTCGCAGGGTTCGCAAGGATTATCCTCCTCGGCCATCGGAATCATCATCGGGTCCATCGTGGGTGCCATTGTGCTGGCCCTCATCATATGGGTGGGATGCATCATACGCCGGCGCCAGATAGAGGCCGAGATCGAGGAATACGAGAACGAGATCGTGGCTTTGGAGTATGATAACATGATACAGCGACCCCGACGAGCATACTGGCCTCGCTTTCCCATGTCGATACCGCCGCCCGCTGTGCCTACGTACTGGGCAAGACCGCCGCAGACTACGTATACGGCGAATGGGGCGGGGCGGAGGGCTTCGTCGTCGTATGTCTACTATGATGATCGGCGGTATGAATGATGGCCTTGTGTCACTGAACTCATAAGTTGAAAGACGTGATTCGAAAGCGTACAAGCTCCATGGGTGGTCAAAGGCTCGTTTGCGCCACGGAGATAAGGTCGGATGAAAAGGAGGATCGGTTCCCAAATGAACTAGGTAGTTCGTGCCCCTATTTCCCATCATGAGAGTTGGATCGCGATGATGCAGCCAATATGCACAAAAGCTCAAGGTCAGTAGAACATGGATCCTATTAACGAGAAATAAGTCCTAACAGTCTTTAGGGCGTGATTGTTCTGATGTTGAGGCATGGCAAGACGTCCGACACATACATACCTAGGTACATAGCGCCATCATCACATAGGTTTACGTGAAGTTTCATGCCGCGCCGCAGAAACCGTAATGAGCACTTATGTGGTCGGTCATATAATAATTATGTATATAAAAATATCTTTATAATCATGCAGACATAAAACCTTTTATTGGCAGGCTACGTTGCGCCGAGGTTTCCCACCATCAACGCATATACAACAGGACGCCGGACACACATCTCAAGTCATGGCACACCATGGATACATCGACTCCAGAACCTTCCCAATTGCTGCTGCTAGTAGTACCTGTAGTCCTTTCCGCGATCGATATCGCTATCGATCCCCTTCTTGAAATCCCTAATGATCAATGCGCATCACGACCTTAGCGAAGTGCTTCTTCTCCTCCAAGCGTCGATACGCATCCTTAGCCTCCGCAAGCTCAAACACGACATCGTCTACAGCAGGCTTAATCCCCTTCTCATCGATAAAGCTCACAAGCTCCCGAAACTGCGCCCGGGTTCCTCCGAAAAGTCCCCGGACAATACAAGTGTGCATCACAGCCGCGAGCAGAGGGACAGGCTCGGCGCTCGCATCGCCGACTAACCCAACGGGCACCAGCACGCCATCTGCCCGCACAGCCGCCAGCGACTGCGGGAAGCTCTGGTTGCCTCCCACGTCGATAACGAAGTCAAATCCCCTTCCGCACGGTGTATGCTGTCGCGCTTCCACGCCCCAGGAGTCTGGGTTTGTGCGGTAGTTGACGGTATGCGCGGCACCTAGTGTGACGAGCCGCGCTGCCTTATCGTCCGTGGAAGTGGTTGCTACGACCGTAGCCCAGGCAGCCACAGCAAGCTGCAATGCTGCGATGCTCACACCGCCCGTGCCCTGGACCAGGACCCAAGAGTCGGGCCCGACTTGCTTGCCTTTGAGCCCGAAAAGCGCGTTCCATGCCGTGGTCCATGTGCATGTGAGCGTCGAGGCAGAGAGCCAATCGAGAGATTTGGGGGCCGAGACTAGTGCGGATTCTGGAAACACGGCGTGAGAGCGAAGCGTCCCCGGGCTTCCCATGCCTAGCATGGCTTTGGTGTCTGCGAGTGTGGATGGCGCGTCGTCGCCGCTGGATTCGACTAGGTTGGGCGCGAGGTGTGTCACTACGCGGTCGCCGGGGCGGAAGTCTTGTACGGATGAGCCGACGGCTTCTACTGCTCCGGCACCGTCGCAGCCAGGTATGACAGGAGGCTGAATGGGTCCTGAGATGGTCTTGATCGTAGATTTTTGAGTTAGCTAAGATCGCTTGTTGTTTCGGTGCCGAACAGACATGGATGGCAATCGTGACATACCCCTGGGGTTGCGATCATGAGATCCCGGTAGTTCAAGCTGGCGGCGTGCATTTTGACCAGCACTTCCTTGGGACCAAGGTCGCTATGTGAGGGTACTGGAATATCGCTTTGGTATTCGAGAGAGTTCTCGAAGCCATTCTGGCTATTCAAGATCCATTGACGTGCCATCGTGTAGTGGTTGTGAGATTTGCTTCGGATGGGTTATGAGACTGAGGGCGTTATCTCTCTCAATAGTTCAGGCAAAAGATGATGACTTGCATCGTTGATATAGTCCTTGAGAATGGAAGCCATGATTCTATATATGAGTCTGGGAAAACAGGCAACGGCGAATTTCTTGTCCCATCGTTCGTCTTAATGAACATCGCATGATCGCCCAAGTGTATGTACACTGATGATTAATAATGCAAAATTCTCGTGCTAAATTCAATGTACTATCTCGGAGTAGTGTCGATATAATAGTCGCATAAGAATGGACTGACAACTATCATGTCAGAGTAAATCGACATGCAATCTTCACCGTTTGAGATGGTAGTCCAGATGGCGCATTGTCCGTGCAGGCATCGTGGGATTCTGCGGCTAAGATTCATTTACCGAATCAGGTCTAGCGCAACTAAGAGCCCGCACAAGGGGTCAAATTGATTCTCCTAATTAGGAAAGGTGCACTCAACCAGCGCTCATTTGCATGGACAGCGTGCTTAGAAATGCATATTGTATTTCGCCAATCGAAGGTTTTGTGATAAATCCTGACCTCCTGAATGATATTACTCATTCTCTTCGTATCATCACAAACTTTAGAATTGATTTCCCTAAACCAGTTTACGGCTGAAATGGATCCGCCTAGCTTTACCTTCGTGACTGAGGTCGGCACCGCAGGGATGTCCAAGACCGCTGCGAAGCAGATGAGATCGCACATCACCAAGACCAACTTCGCAAAGAGACGCGCGCGACTTGCCAAAACCAAGAAAGATACAAAACATAAGATAGCTCGCCAACCAAACCCCAATAATGATGATTATAAAATCATAACGGAAGTTAGCGGAAATGGCTCGGGTAGTCCAAGTCCAGAACCCCTTTCCCGACAGACTAATGCAGACGGCTACGACCGCGTATTCGCATATCGTAAGCATGCATCCCACTTCTATACTCGTAGAAGTAGATATACGTGCATCCATGCTAAGAGTCCTGCAGTATCTATGCAATGGTCCCACATCTTCTTAGACGGAACCCATTATCCCTCAAGCGCCAACGAAGCAGACTGGGTGAGCCTCCTGATCTCCGAGCCCGCCCTGGTCGAGTCCTCCATGGCAGTGGGGCTACGGCATTGGTCGCCGAGGAACGACTGCCAACAAATTGCCAATGAGTACTCCTCCAAGGCGACGGAGACCATTATTCGACGTATTGGTTCCGGACGAGCCACGACGGACGCGATGATAGCCGCGGTGCTCACGATGGCGTTTGGGGAGCGTCTGCTGAGTAACGACGTCGCTTGGAATATACATATAGACGGCGCGGTTCAATTGGTTAAGGAGCGGGCGTCGCGAGGAACGGCAGCTCTACCGCCTTGGGTTGAGGATATGCTTATCAAGTATACACGGCTGCTCTCACGTTCTGTTTTGGGAGTGCTGAGACTGATCGACTGAATAGGGATGTTATCAATGACGTATTCGGATTTCCTAGATTCTACCACAAGAAGCTTGTCGACGCAGCTCATTCATCGAAAGTTTCACAATATCCGTCTCTGGTGCGCATAGCAGGTCTTTGTGAGACCCTGTCTCGGTGGTTGAAAGATATAGGGCAGTCACAAACCCAGCCTCAAAGCTCAGACTTCATAATGGAGCGCATCGTGAAGCCAATGCATGAAGTGCTTTCGCAAGCGCGAGCACTGCGATCTGGGGGGACACTCATCTTGCAAGCCTCCTGCATAGTCATCGAGTTGATCATCTATCTAGCGTGGGGCTCGCCAAGCGTCATCGATCTTACCGCCGTTGCGGGCGAGCTCAAAGAAACAATATGTGCAGTTCAATTCAGACCCTGCTGCTGCTCTGATCTGACATGTTGCCATCTTATGATCGGCGCAATGGCGGCTGGTGAAGGATCGCCAACGAGGACCTGGTTCATGGACAGGCTGAGGATTGCGTGGAGCGGGGTCAAGTCCCGTGCTTGCAGTGATGCTATAGGTGTTCTTGAGAGCAACATGACTTTATGCACCAGCCTAGGGGCACAGTTCCAGTCGTTGTGGGTAGAGCTTGATAGTCAATCATGAATGTGCTTAGTTAATATTATGAAAGATCGTATTCGTCGTTAGAGAATGTATGCGAAATTTGTTTATGAAAGCTTGCAACCCACGAAGCACCCGAAGGAAAGAGAGAAAATAGAGACAGAGACAATAATGACTGAAACACCATGACCAAGCCCCAGAAATCGTCAAACACCGACAAAAGACTCAGGGGTTCATCCGATCATCAAGCACTTTGGGGACCAGTAAATGAGTCCAGCCGTTCGTACTTCTTTAGTGATCGCTTTGCCTCGTCTCCTTTATGAAGCTCGTTAAGGTAGGCCTTGAAATCGCTAGATAGCTCAACAACAGCTCGTAGGTGCTCATCTGTGACCATGACCTTGCCATCTTCTCCCATCTCGGCATCATACTCGGCCAGCGATACCGCTGTCTGGAAGGCTGTTTGATAGTTAGCGCGCGAACGCTCTCAACTTCGATATCATTTTCTTGCTGGGTCGACAATAATTCGTATAAGCTTAAGGGATCCAGACTGACCATTTCTGATTTCACGACCATTCCATTTTAGTTCTTGGATCTCGCGCCCGCGAATGTAATCTTTGGCCTTGATATGGAGTCGCATCGAGTCACCCCGTTCATCTGCAAGTTTGTCGATGAAAGTCTTCCAAATCTGCTGCCGCTGGTTGTCATCAAAGTCCGGATAGTACAATTGTACGTGTACGCGTGAGATGAATGCGTCGTCGAAGGACCCGACTCGGTTAGTTGTCAAGAAGAGAATCCCATCGTAGAATTCCAGTGCCCGCAGGAATGCTGTGATAGAACCATCTCAGCCATCTCCATTCATTCGAGATATCTGTCTAGATTGAGGGCTTACCAGCTACTAGACTGTTGCGGACAAGGTCGGCTGTAGTTCGCCGTTCCATGTAAACATCGGCTTCGTCTATGAGTAGGACAGCGCCCCAACTTCGGGCCGTTCTAAACTGTTTAGTGAGATTAACCTCCACCTGAGTCGGATCTGTCCCAATATCACTCGATGTGAGGACCATCAAAGGACGTTTGGTGAAAGCAGCGATGTATTCTTCAAAACTTATCAGTGACTTCTCAACATTGGATTACGGAATGGTTCAATTTACCGGCGGTATAAGTTTTTCCAACTCCCGGACGACCATGTAACAGAAAGATCAAACCGTGACCTTTGCCCTGGACGAAATCAGCTGTCCACGGCTCACCTGTTAGAGGTTTGTCTAATTTATTGACTCGGGCAAAGCACTTCGCTAGCGCCTTCAACGTTAATTTGCGTTTGGGATCCATCACAAGGTGATTGACTAGGCCTTCGTCGAACTCGGGATCTGAAAGGTCTCGGACATGGACTCGCTCTGGACCTCATCAGTAAATTAAATCAAAAGGTTACTCACAACCTACCCCATTTTCGCGTTTTGAAAACAAAGGCTGGGATCTCAAATTGACAAAGAAAGTATTGATGAGGCGTGAGGGTGAAATGTTCGTCTTCTATCGTGATGTTGTTGTAATCGTCGAAGAGCGGTGCAACCATCTTACAACCCTGGTTGTTTGCCACTTTGCTTTTGCAGACTTTGCAGGTGCAATCGGAGGTCCACTTGCGACAATCTGACGTGTCCATAAGAAGCGGAGATGCCGTGATGTTAGCATGATAGAGTTTCATATCTACCATTACTAGGCCGTCAATCTAACTATCTTGTCAGCTTTACCATAAAATCCTCAATCGAACAGACGCACCTCTTGTGATTGAACCCCCGTTGTTTTGCCTTTGCATTGTCGGCATTGTTTCCACAGGTAGCTCCAATACATTCCTCCGTATTTGATCTGGTTGGAAATGTTTTCCGTGATATTGTCCATGTCGTCAATATCGTCATGGTTTCCGACGATCGTGTAATTATACTCAATCTCACCATCAAACTTATCCCGGTACATGGTGGAGTTTTGCCTGCCGAGGTAAACACCATCGTAGATGAGATTCCAAAAAGTCATTTCCCAAGGGACCGGGGGATGTTGAAAAGTACCCCCACTAATTGAGTGTACTACGCGGGGATGATGTTCAGAGTCTTCGCGAATGCGGTCCAAGATTGTAGTCCCAGGTTTGAGTTTAACCCATGAATATTCGAAGGTATGCCATCCCTCTGCATTTCTTTTCATTTCTTCCAATACCTTTGGCATAATAGTACTGTCTAGGTACTCCAAAAGCAAGCTGATGTCTTCGTATGCCCCCTTTTCTTTCTCACATAGGTTATTTGCATCCTTTTGCGCAACCTCATCACGAAACTTGGTGAGTTCATCATAGTGATGAACAAGAATAGGGTAAGGCCAATGTATCACGATCTCACCAGTCAGGTCTTGGGACGGGTAGTACTGGACCACTGACCGAAGAGCGTGCACAATGGCTGGGGAGATAAGGTGGAGTGAGTAAATTGGAGGGGAGTCAACGGTGGACGTCCTCATTGCGAAAGAGCTTTCTGATTGCTGATCCTTTGGCGGCAGAAAATCTCCAATTTCATAAGTTGTAAGGAGCATAAAGGCTGCCGCTTCTTGTTCATCGCCACGGACTCTATGGTTGTGGTCGGGTCCATCGGTATACCGGTGGTTTATTAACTCATTGGTCCGAAAATGCCGATAGTCAACTCGATATTGAATCCATGGACCTTTCGCTTTGTCTTTCACCGGCGTTGGTGGATCGGATTGGGGTGGCTCCATTTTGCAAAATGCAGTTGGTAGTTTACGAACTCATTGGGCATGAGAATATCGAGGTGGTCGAGTGCCCTGATATAACAGTCGGATGTCCTTCGCAGCATCCCTCTTTCGATAAACGCCACGACAGATGAATCTGCATGATTACCCCTCAACTGGTTTGGACCCCAACAGCAAGGATTGCCAAAAGTACATGGCGCTCGCGCTAGAGCCTGCCCAGGTCGTGCAAATAATAGATGACACCCTTTCTTAGTATCTGCCATATAGTACAAGATTTAATATCCCTTTGGTAACTAGACTTCCCTTAATCATACAATGACTATTATAGAACCAATGAACTAGTTTAGAATGTATTCAATATAATCAGGCAATAAAAAACAGCAGTAGTCCTAGAAAGGATTGAAATATCTAATAGATTCATAGATGCTGTATTTAGAAGTTCATAGTTTAGAGGCGCTGAAGACCGCGTCATCTATTTTTAGCTTCACACCGCCTGCCTCGCTTAAATATAGTGATCAGACCGGAATGGGATGTTTTGATTGGAAGTAAGATCATGATAAGAATGCAGACAGACCCCGTGTACTACCTTGGGGCGTTTCAGTAATCGCGCCATGTTCCCTGTTGCTCAGAGCCTGGCTGCTTTGACTCACGGAAGCTGGCAGAACCCGAGAGACCTTGATAAATCCTTTAACAACTCGTTCTTCAATAGCTGTCAAGTTGAGAAGATATAGACCTCAAAACTTTGCGAGACACATGATGAGCCTCACTGACGATATCCAGGAGTCGCGGCGGCTTGTGAGGATGTACAGCAACGACGTTGAGGGAAGAATGCCCCGCGGCGGCAGAAGCGATGTGTTGGTCCAAGCACTCTCTCAAGAGAGGCTGAATTCGATTGATGATAGTGAACCATGGAAGAAGTTTTTCGATCCTCCGGAGCTATCTGACACCCAACGGTATGTATGTTACTCCCTTATCCGAAGACAGTGCTCAGAATTCGGCGCTGCAGAGACTCCATTACAGATGTTATTGTCATCGAATCAAATAAGCTCCTACACAAATGCAACTCATTCCTAAGTAGTTGCTCCATTAATGATCGTCTTGACATAATCCGCTCTGCGCCAACAATGGAAGGGGTAATAAAGCTGGCAATGGACATTGGCATCGACAGTCAGTCGAAGCGCGAAAGCAGCCGCCGTGGAAAGGCGATGCGGTATCTCCATAAATTCTGTGGGACAGTTGACGCTCACAAGACGATCTTGGAGATCATTCCTAAAGGCAATGAATACGTGTCAGTTTTTGCTGGTAGCCTCAAAGTCGTCATTCAGGTGAAGTCAATTGCTCAAAGGAAATAGACATCGGCTGACGGATGTCTAGGCTAGTGTCAATCATGAGCGCGTATCCGACGGCCTTCCTGAGGCGCTGTGCACCATCAGCGAGCATGTTGTGGAGTGCAAGACGAAGCTCGAACTGTACCCTAACCAAGACATGGTGCAGTTGATCGCAGACTTCTATGCTCATATATTCATCTTCCTGTCTGATGTTATGGGATGGTTCACTGAAAAAAAGCGTCAAAGGCTACTCGATTCTTTCAATGAGAAGTTCTTCCAGAAATTTGAAGACCAGTTGGGCAAGATACAGCAGCGATCTGAAACAATTCGAAAATTTGCTGCACAATGTGCCCAAGCCGAGCAACGATATATCAGAGTTGCCGTGGAAAACATGGCTCAAGACGTTCGGATTGGGCTGATCGGCCAGCAAAGACACGAAGCGGAGGTAGAATTCATTGCAGAAAGGTTGGAAAGGGAACTCAACGAAAGCCGGTTGGAAAGGCAACAACTAAAAGAAGACCGAAAACTGTTCAAGCTGCTTGCTCACAGCGTCCTCGACTTGTTGGAAGACAAAGCAGGACTATGGATCGGGGACTTACGCACCAAGGGCATGAGAATGACATCACTGGGGACAGAGTCGCAGTTGTCGGGCTATCCCAGTCAACTCCTCAAGGGCACAGGAGAAAACTGGTCATCTATGAACGTCTTGCTGGACTCGAAACACTTAGAAGACTTCTTCCACCGAGATCGAGTCCGACTCGAGGATGATGGCTTTGGGCCAATAAGTGCCAGCACTGACGCGATCGAACGAATCTCGGAGTGGATGAAGGGTCCTCCATCATTTCTGCTCTGGCTCGAAGGGCCGCCGATAGAAGCAGATGATAGTGACAACCCCATTACCGTGCTTGCCAACCGTGTTGTACAGCTAGCGGAGCAGGCTCAGATTCCGGTAATCTCATAGTAAGCGCACATCAACTTGTCGCATCCTCGTTCTTCTCCGAATGAGTCGTCCAAGCTCACATATACTGCTTAGTTGTTGCGAGTTACGTCGTGGCGAGACCCTCAGGGTCGGCAATGATTCGCGGGAGGCTCAAGCAAGTGTGGCTCTCTTATGCAGTCTAGTGAGACAGATGATGGAGCTTCTGCTCCCTACTTTCCAGGCGGATGCAAACCTGTCGAAAGATCGTTTCGCTCTTCTAGATGGATGCATTTTGAGTTGGTCGGAGTTGGTGCACGTATTCCGCGACCTGCTGCCACTGATGCCCGAAACACTGCTCTGCGTCGTTGATGGGATGCACTGGCTCGATGACCGAAGCACAGACAAGTGCTTGGCGGAGTTGATCCAGGCATTGAGAGGTACGAAGATGAGGGTCTTATTCACCACGACTGGGAGGTCTGCTTGCTTGATGGTTCACCTTGATAGGACTGAGACACATATTGTTGAGATGAGAGGCTTTGAGGAAACGGATTGGACCTTGGAAGGTCACTGAGCTCAGCGAGATATTCTACCGGAGAGTAATTTGAACTAAGCCGAAGAAGGGCAATAAATTCCTCACTACAGCAAAGTATTACTCTATTTGGCTTAACGTCCATGTCCTAGACGCTATTCCCATTCTCCAGCTGTTGCCAGCTGCTGACCAGCTGAGCTGCACTGGGCTGGATTGAGCTGGACTGACGTGACTGGGTAAATCTAAATCTGATTTGGGCATCCCTCATTCCCATCCTCAAACCCATCCTTATACTTATATTTCACCAGCCACATAAGGTCAGATATGAGAAAATTTCCAGGTGTCAAAGCCATATCGTCTTTCTCCCCTTTGAGCTGCCCCATTAGTCTCAGACGACCACATTGTCATGAGTTTGCTCGCAGCTTGGTGACTGAAGCATCCTCTGCGCCCGCGCCCGCGCCAGGGCCAGGGCCACCAAACTCCCATGAGTCGCATCTAGGTAGAAAGAAGCCTCGGGTTCCTAGGTTATGCCCCTTCAACAGTTACCGGGCGACGCCCAATAAGCTTGTGGCGGCATACACCAACAAGCTCGGCAAGGGATATCCCATGCTTATCAGAAACCTTCCTGGTTTTCTAGACGAGCAGAACTGGATAGAGCACTTAGAGGACAGCGATGGCGCATTGAAGAATCCACCGTCGCAATCACTACACACTACACTACAAACACCAGGTTTTGACGTCCTCAAAGCAATTCTAGCAAGCGCCACAGGCAGCATACGAGAAGACCCAGCCCTGGACTTAGAGTACAGCAAGTCCAAGACTGTCTTTGACGACTTCATCGCCCAGTGCAAGATTTCTACCAGATGCCTGGACGGAGACGATCCGCCTTTCGCATTGTTTTGCGATTGGCTACCGACATCGCCGTTCAAGGAACATTCGTCGCTCGTCCAAACGCTAGCTGAAATACTCGAGTCGTACGATGCCACGAGGTTGCCGTGGGTACCCTTCGAGGCGCCCCTGGTGTTTTTCCGCGCCGTTCATCAGTACAACCGCCACCGAATAAAAGAAAGCGGCGTGGATCTTCGCCCTGAGATCATAGGTCCCGACAGTTACCCTCCATCGTGCATCGACGGTCTGAGCGGTCTAGTGGTTCTGCAGGAAGAACTGACAGAGGAATTTCCATTCCCTCGCATCGTCCGTGACATTGGAAAATCCAGCTACGGGACCAAATCATGCAGCATCCGCGTCGGGGTGCGACCACTACGCAGTTCAATGCGCCAGCACAACAAGAGTACCGTTGTCGTCGGCCAGCTGGCCGGGTACAGCGTGGTGACAATGGTCCGACCCGAGGTAAAGCTCTTGAACGGCCAGCCGCTTGATTCTCACGAGCGAG
The DNA here is from genome assembly GCA_022453515.1 of Astrocystis sublimbata. NCBI lineage: Eukaryota > Fungi > Ascomycota > Sordariomycetes > Xylariales > Xylariaceae > Astrocystis > Astrocystis sublimbata. Next base: position 71,350 of record JAJNNY010000093.1, read on the forward strand.
TGCCTAAGCCGCCCATGAGAATCAACCCATATCCGTTGCGGCCGCGGCTGCCTAATATCACCCTACCAAGTAAGACATGGACCAACAAACTTGAGAAGGAGCTCACGGCATCCGGAGATGTCCTTCTTGCTACGCTGATACCTGGCGACGGTCTGCTAGTTCCTGAGGGGTGGTGGTACAACGTGCGAAGCATCAACAACGAAGTGCAGTTGCATGCAACCGTCACCTGGTTCCTGGGTCGCGAGGATCTGCCGCTTGGCGACCAAGCGGAATACCAGCAGGGCGATTATATCAAACGGTTTACTCCGAGAGTTGAGATTTGATTGTGATTGTATCAAGAGTTGTACTTATGTATCAGTCGAACTTAAGATCTTTGAATTAACCCAATCCCTCAAAGCCGAGGTGTACAACATCATCAACGCTGTCCGCGGGCTTACTTTCCCATGATGACAGCGTTAGGTCTGCATTAATGGGGATGTCTGGCCATATTTCATATACATTCACCATGTGGTAAAATCGCCCAGAAACTTCCATCGATCGAACCTTGACACCTAGATCTAGGTTCCGGGCAAGGGGGTGCGTCAACTCAGATGGTAGTGGTTGTGCGTCTATCACTCCTGTGTTGAAATCTTCCATGTAGCTCGGCATGAGCTCCGGTTCTATTGGTGGTGCGATGATTCTACACCACGGCTTCAGATTTGAGTCTCGCCTATCAAACGACTTGCGTCCTATTACCAGAGTCACAAACACATGCTTGTAACGACGTGTATAGACCGTATAAAGACTGGGTCTGATAATAATGCGAAGATTAAAGATGCCTTCGACCCGGCGCACGTACCCTTGCTCAAAGACAACTCTTGGCAAGAGGGGGACTCGTAGCTGTCTCAACGACTCGTCCCATCTCTCCTTGGGGTACGTATTCTCAATTATTATGCCTTCGCAGTGCGTGTTGAACAGCGTAAGCCAAAACGGCGTACTGTCTGGTGGGGCCTCGTTAGACAAGAGAGAGAGTGACCATGGAATTAGGGTTAGCTCTTCGGGGCGTTTTGGCTTCGGAACATGTCTGGTGATAATCACAGAATCCACCCTGCAGCTCCAAGGTAGCCTCTCTATACCACATTGCATTAGTCCATACCCCGGGGAAAACGAGATTCTGGTCGCAGCCTACCTTTAGCGTTCTTGTATACGTCGTGATCAAGCTGGGTGGGGTCGAATCCGATGACGTCTGCAGTAAACAAGTCCGAGATATCGTGAGACTTCACCGTGGTCATATCCCGCATTATGCGATAGTATCGTTTCTGCGTCCTGGTCCCCCCCTTTTCGACTGAGCTCAGTCTAATCGTTGGGAACGTGCCAGGAGCGCTTCCAAACTGACAGTCTAGGATGGCCTCGATTTCCTCGAAAGGTGAGTCACCCGTGTGCGACAAACTCGGCAAGGAAAGGATCGGGAACTCAACGGGGATCCCTTGATTGGTGATTAATGTAGTCTTACGGTTAAATCTGAACGGCGCGTAGGGAGATACAGCCCCGGAATCGGCAAAGTCGGATGGAGCGTGAGCCAGCACGTCAACCGGCAACCCGTCGACTTGTGAATTCCACCACGCGAAGATGGATTGGTCATCCGTCGTCTTCAGTATCTCCTCCTGCAATCTCCGAAATGCTTTATGGCCCTCTCCGTATATAAGGGGCATGTTGATGTCGAACAGTCCCAGCAGCGAGTAAGCGAGATCCTCGATTCGTGTAGTCTCTCTCCGCGAAGCCCAGTACATCCGCCTGGCTATACTGATTTTCAAGACATCCTCTCCTCTCAGTATGTTCTCGTCGATCTTGGTGATGTCCGCGATGATCGAGCAAAGGGGGCTATCTTTTTTGTTCCCGATGAAATGCCACGTGGAATCATAGAACTCAACATAGTCTGGGGCCAACAGCTCTTGCAAAGTCCAGCCTCTGGTGAACCAGCGGGCTTTATGTAACCCTCCAGGTGGCGATAGAGAGAACTTATCCTCGTCTACGTCACCGAGAAAAGCGTAACACACGTCAGACTGCTCATACCAACGGTACATGGAGTTGATGGCCTCGGTGAGCTCGGCGCTACTTGTTTTGTTGATGCAACAGGTGTCGATCCAAATGTATTCATAGCCCTGGCCTTTTGCAAGCTCGCATGCTGCTCGAACTTTTATCGAACCGTATTTCTCTTCCCCTTTGTCTGGGCGTTGAATGTCCTCGAAAAGAACCTCCTCTTCCTCCCAAGTATGCGAAAGTATGGCATATTTTGGCACCCTCGGCTCAAAGAACTCCTTTAGCACGAGCTCGCTAGTGTGAAGCAGTCTCATGATTGCTACCTGGAGCAGAGTCGTGACCGCACTGTTTTAGAGCAGTTTTAGAGTAGTAGAGTTGCAAATTGCGTTGCTTAAGTTTAGTCTAGTGACCAAATTCTATTAATTTTGAGGCGGCTATTGCAACACTGGTCAAGCAAATAAAGTGCTCATTCAAGCTGCCTGATTGAATAGGTCTGTCTAGGCAAGGCTGTGACTACAATGATTGTAGCTTTGATCGCAACCTCGTTGAGACTAGACGTGTGGCGTCGCGAATGTGAGAAAGCGGGGTACCATGACAGATGATACCTTCACTTTACGTGCTGGGCGATCTGGGAATGAACATGTACGAGACGAGGAGATCTGCCAAATGTTGTGTAGGATAGATGCTTAGTCAGAAGATACTTGTGATCGACATCTTCTAGTGGTCAACATCATCGGCGCTTCGAGCTTTGCCGTCACTAAGCGCTTGGAAATCCGTCTCTTTAGCGGTTCAGCTGTGACTCGGCTTTCAACATGATCCAAAAAAGTATGTGCGTCAGCTCGATTCCTATCAAGTCCGTGTCAAGGTGGTCTATTGATCAGTACTTACTCGATCGCAACATCTGGTCGATTTGGGTTACAATGTAAGGTTGTCATGTAATGGATATGGATCATTGAGACGCCACGCTAGTATTTCTTAGCATTGGCTACCTCAAAAAGCATCACAAGTCGCAAGAAGCGGGTTCGTTAACCTGGCTGCCTGGGCACAATAGCAGACGGGGCAGATTGCCTCGTTTCCAAGTGGCCTTGTAAGTCAGTCCCGGTCTTAGGTGGCTGGCTCTGAAGGAATAAACCGCCAAGTGCAGAGCTAAGCCTCAGTCATGCCATGACTGTCATGGCTCGGGGGAGTTAGTGCTGATTTATTACACCCAGGCACAGGGGTTGGCATGCTAAGCCGCTTCACCATACTGCAATAGGGCCCAAAAGCCTGCCCGATTAGGGCCTATATTGCTCTCAACGAGACCTCGCACTCGGATTCGAGTTTTTATGATTATTGTTTGCTGAGACAATCGCGAACATGATCTTTCGCAATGATCGCGGTACTAAATAAAAGCCCAGTGTCCAGTCAGAGCAGGCAGGCACTTAACTACCGAGTCGTTGGATTAATTCCAATCCACCTCCGTATGTCATTTCAATCAAGCGCCCCTTTGAATGAGTAACCTACGACTCTTTTGTGCACAAATAAAGAACGCGAGCCAATATAATGGCCGCCGTAACATATAGTGGCACGATGGCCATTTCATACAACCAACTAGAAGACTCTAATCTGAATATCAGGCTATTACGCCTACGACAACCTCAACCTCATCAACCCAATACACTCGGCATAGAACTCGAAGAGTACCCGTTGGCGGATGTGCACGGTCAATTCATCGCAGTTTCGCATCACTGGACTTCGTCAACAAAACCACGATGGATGAACGGAAAGGTATTCCTCGTCGGCGACGACTTGTTACGGCTCCTGCAGCAGCTGAAGGATGTCGAGGCATCTCTAATATCAAGTATCGCGGATTTCAAAGGGTTCTGGATTGACGCCATCTGCATGAATCAAGATGACGATGTCCGCAACGCAGAAAAGGCCAATCAGCTGAGACTGATGTCCCAGATCTATCTAAATGCCAATTACTGCCTTGCGGTTCTGGGAGCTACAGATGACAAATTCTTACAATCAGCTATCAAGCACCTGCAGGGAGGCAATGCCGCGCAATTACGAGTGCTCACGGCCTCTTACTCAAGTAGCCTCTCTTTTCGAGTCGAGATGCACGGGCTCAAGCGGTTGTTCAAACTGCCCTACTTCAGAAGAGTATGGATTTTGCAAGAGGTGATTTTATCCGAAAGAGTTCGGGTACTTTACGGCTCGGATCTTGTGGACTGGGACGAGCTCACGGTCTTATCGAGCAGCCTTCATCATCTTTCAGAAAAGCCTGAACAAATGTCTACCAACCACCGCGCTTGGGTCGCAAGCATGATGCGAACGCCGGCCTACTCCGTCATTGTCGAGCGATACAAATTCCGACGTAGTCAGCAAAAGCCCTCGATAGTGGATTTGATCGATCGCTTCTGCATCTGGGAGAGTACCGAGTCCGTCGACAGAGTCTTGGCGCATGCGAACTTGTGCTCCGAAGACATCGTCGCGGACAGAGCTAGCAAGGAGAAGTTATACCAGCGCATCACGTCACAAGTCAATCTGCATGGGATCAGCGACGAAGTAGAAGAAGAGTTCCACAAGCTGCTCCGTCATATACTGAGACTATCGACTCTCCGTTCACCTTCAGGCAACGCAGCAAATCCAACGAATACCTTCTTTCCAGAGCAGCCGCAAGCTCTTTCCACTCCAGTCATAAACGGCTCTGTCTCTAATGATACGCCTGGAATACCTTCCGATCAAATCCGTCCCAACGCTCTTGAGACGCTTTCCGAATCCCGACGGCGACGACTTGAGGAACGACTTGAGATTTCTCGACAAAACGCAATAATCGCAAATCGAACGCCAGTGCCGAATGCTCAATCAAGCCCACCAATTCCGGTCAAGTCAGACCTTCAAGTTGAAAAGATTAGATTCCCTCAGACTCGAACCGCAACAAACGAAGTATTTGGCCGGCAACATCATGCCATCAGCACCCAGCGCAGAACGAATCAATTCGAAACCCTCCAACCTGTCATGCGATATTACGATAATTCGCCCTCGGAGACACATACACAAAAACGCAAAGCCCCTGCTACCTACATTGATCCGGATTCTGCGCTGCTGTGGGGGACATCCGCTTTTGAGAGACGTCCCGTAAGAGGATAGAATGTGACGATGGATGTTCACTCTGGGCATACTGAGACTGGAAAGTGAGATCAGGTCGGGAACCAACCATAGCGCCTAGTTGCAAATAAGGCATTCTATGTTTACATTGATCTAGCTGGATGCATGAAAGCCGGATTCTCCGGGTTCGAAGGGTGGTAATACACGATGTCCCATGACACTAGATGTATCGGCCGGAAGACCATTCTGTTTGCATCATGCATGCTTAGAGTTTGGAAACCACCTCAGCACCACCGCTAAATCATAAGCACGTTAGTATTACCCCGGGTATAAACGAAAAGGACCGGGTTCACTCACTGCACGATCTTCTCCGTCTCAGTCGCGACCGCCTCGCCAAGCTCTTTAGCGACCCGCGAGAACATCTCGTAAGTCCGGCGACGCACGTCATGGTGCGCGCCCGACAAATGGCCCGCAACATTGTGTACGAAGTTCGCCTGCTGGCCCTCAGTCCTACCGAGGACCTTCCAAAGCCCGGTCGCCTGCTCGTAATCTTCAGGCTTCACCTCGCCAAACAAGCCGGTGACGACCTCGCCAGCCCACTTCTCGTGCGCGGTGGCCGCAGTCTTGTACGTCAGCGGCCTTGTCGTGCTCGGGTAGTTGGGGTTGGCCCCGTAGTTCCCGTTGACGGCCATCGCGCCGTCTCGCTGGAACGGGTTGAAGCCCTGCAGCGGCGCGTTCACGGGGATCTGCTGGTAGTTCACGCCCAGCCGATGACGCTGCGTGTCGGGGTACGAGAAGAGTCGCGATTGCAGAACCGGGTCGGCGGATGGCTCGACGCCCGGCACTACGTGCGACGGCGAGAAGGCCACCTGCTCCATCTCCGCGAAGTAGTTCTCGACGTTCCGGTTCAGCGTGAGCTTGCCGAAGGGCCGGAGCGGCACGTCCTTCTGCGGCCACACTTTGGTCAGGTCGAAGACGTTCCACTTGAACTTCTCCGCCTCGGCGGGCGTGAGCGTCTGCACGTAGACGGTCCAGCTGGGGTATTCGCGTCGCTTGATGGCTTCGAAGAGATCTTGCGTGCTCCAGTCGGGGTTCTCGGCTGCCATTTTGGTGGCCTCTTCGTTGGTGAAGGCCTTGTTGCCTTGGTCTGTCTTCAGGTGGATTTGGGTGTACAGGAATGAACCGTCTGGCTTGATCCACTTGTATGTGTGGCCGGAATATCTGGCAATGTCAGCAATTTAGGCCCCGGAACATGGGGGCTGATGTTTACATACCCGTTCATATAACGGTATGAATACGGCGTTCCGCGATCAGAGAACAGGTGCATTATCTGGTGAATCGCCTCTTGATGGGTTGAGAGGTAGTCCCAGAACATAGTAGCATCCTTGAGATTGGTCTGCGGATTCCGCTTTTGCGTATGAATGAAGATAGGGAAATTGACCGGATCTCTCAAGAAGAAGATGGGAGTATTGTTGAAAACCCAATCCCAGTTCCCCTCCTGTGTGTAGAACTTGACCGCAAACCCTCTCGGGTCGCGGGCAGTGTCCGCAGATCCCTTCTCACCGCCAACGGTCGAGAATCGTGTAATCAGAGGTGTCTTCTTGCCTACACCTAGAAGCATGTCGATGGTCGTGAGATCACTGATGTCGTGAGTTACCTCGAACTACACGGGTGTGTTAGCTGCTCGTTTCTGTCTCTGTAGGACGTATGCTCACTTCACCGTAGGCGCCAGCGCCCTTGGCATGGACGACTCGCTCAGGAATGCGCTCGCGGTCGAAGTGAGCTAGTTGATCTATGAGGTGAAAATCTTGAAGCAACAACGGCCCCATGGGCCCAACGCGCTGCCACGCGGATGGGTTCTCAACGGGGGCGCCATTGGAGGTTGTGTATACAGGCTTCTCGTTGTACCTGTAGGTAGAGGCGTTGGGTTTCCCTGGTGGACTCATGTTGGCGACCGATTACTCACTGCTTGATGCTTGAGAGGTTAATTCTGAACGACTTCAAACTCGCGATGGACGGGTGAGATCAGCAAAATGCTGATAAACCACAGCGGCCAACCACTTATATTCACCATAAGCTTGGGGCGACACCATGTCGCACTACTCGGCCGTAGCGCAGGGCCATCTTGCTAGCCTCCCGCCGGAGCCTGCCATGTGGGGGTAAGATTAAGTGTCCGGTGTAGGTAGGTGAGGTGTAGTTGAGTACAGGTAGATGTCGGCATGTAGTATAATAAATATTCCTTTAACGGTAGAATAACTATTGTATAATTAATGAGCTATACTTAAATAACTACTGTATAACTAGGTAATAATAAAACAATAAGCATTATATAAACTACTAAGAACCTGGTTGGAAGTATCTTATCTATTTTATGTGGCACCTCGGACCCGGACACTTAATGCAACTCCCCCTTGCCTGCGTCCTATCAAGTCGAGCTATTACTAAGTTTGCCTGTTCGACTCGAGATCTCGACCCGAGTGAAGGGTAAGCTAGCCTAAGCCTAATTAGCAGTTGCTACGGTATTACGGCTCCGTTTACCGGTCTCGTGATAGTGGGACGTGTGACGTGTATTTTTGCTACCTGTTTGGGATTAATATAGATAGCAGAAGTGACCGATCACGGCGGTTCATGTTAATTATCCGGTTAATTATTCACCATCACCCTATGGGGAGTCTAAATTGTTTATCTATAAACCAGTATGATCCCTTGCAAGCTGTTGTTGAATGTGCGCATCGATTTGACCGAGGATTAATAAGTAAGCATGCTAGGGCCACGTTGGGTAGCAGAGCTTGATGGCGACAGTACAGCACAAGCCCGTCAATTGTCTAAAGGATATACCTGCTATCATCGCATTTACGAAGTAATTTCAGACTAAGCGATATCCGACATTCCGACAGATGAATCGCAAGCCTACTGTCAGAGTAGTATAAGTGCGAAAAATGTGCTTCAGAGTTCTACTGTGAAGTTTGACCGCATCTGCCTGAACAGGGGGCTGAGCCCCTACCAAACCCTCAGGCCAGCGCCTCACAGCGCTTCGGCAACGGGTAACTTTGCGCAAAGGCAAAAAGACAATGTAAGGAGTTAAGAATTCATGACACACGCCTTGCATCATGAATTCAAAACCCTTCTATATTGATCACTCATTTTCTGGACTCAGAAATCACCTATACGGATTATCGGGTGCGAACTCCGCCTTCCATAAACCTTTCTTCTCCCTGATCTGCAACTGCATCCCCTGAAGCAGCCGGTAGACAGTCCGCAGCGTTGGCATCGGGACGCCTTTCGCCTCGCCCTCTCGCAATGGCTCACCCACGATTGTCTCGATCTCCATAAAGTTGTCCTTCTCCATATCCTGACACATGCTCGGTTTGAATGCCGTGTCTGTTGGATCAGCGCGGATGACGATATCGGGAACATCTTCAGGCAGGTGGACGTCATTCGCACGCGCTGCTGCCATCACTTCGAACATGATCGGCCGAATCAAATCATCGATGATCTGCTCGCTCATGCGCATTCGCGCCGTGTCCATGCGCAGAATGGCAGCGACCGGGTTGTAGGACGCATTGTACACTAGCTTGCGCCACCGCGAAAACTTCACATCGGCTTCGAAGACGACATCCAGCTTGTTGGCGGCGTTGTATATCTCTACGTAGCGGCGCGCCGCCTTTTCTGACACTTCGGGCGGCACGCCAGGATTGTCGAACGGGCCGATCTTTTGCACGTCTGTATCATCGTGCAGGATCTTGCCGTGTGATGTTTCTGTAGCGCCAATGTAGGAAATGCTGCTGATGATGGGGTTTGTCGGGAAGCGCTCTATGAGCGGCTTCTCGACGTTGAGTCCGTTCTGGGATAACACAATCGCCGTCTTTCCGACCGTCACGGCTGGTGCGATGATGTCTGCCACGCTGGGTGGGATGTCCGGGATGTTCTTGGTTGTCACCACGATGAAGTCGAAGGGTCGTAGTTTCTCATCTCTCACGTTAGGAACCGTCTTGCAGACTCACGAAGTATTAGTGCATCTCCGTAGATCCAGACGCGATGGACTAGAATTCACTCACTCCCGGTAGGCCTCCAGCCCTTGATATGGTGGCCATGTTCAATTGAATCGATGTCCATACCGTTTTTCTCAACTGCCGCATAGTTCGATCTCATCACAGCCGTGACTTCTGCTTTGCCCCCGATCTCAAGCGCATAGGCCGCCATCGCACCTACACCACCCGTGCCGACGACCAACACTCTCGCTTTCGCCTGCACCATGATAACTAGCGTGATAAATTTGATTTTTAAAATGAGGTTCGCATTTAAATTTAATAGAGTCACTTGAAACGATGCAGAAAATGATGAGCCAATTATGAGTGAAATTGCTTTCAATAGCAGCATAGCTCATGAGCTTGCTGGATCTCCCCACATCACGTCAGTCCTCCGATAATGGATGCATGCCCCGCTCGGGGCATCTCTCATGCATAACGCCTTGGCGAATAATTTTCAGAATATGAGAATGCCAGCTCTAGATTTTTCTTACCTTTCAACCAATTCTTGAAGTTTCAGGTAGAGCCTTGAGTGGTAGTCGCAGCGATCGGTACATAAAACTCTCAGAAAGCGATGTGTTGTTCAAAGTAACACAGTGACAGGTGGCCTGAGGGACTCATACAACACTAAAATAATTACATTGTAGTACATTCTACAGTAAGATCCTTTAGCAGGGCAATTATTGAAGCCTAATACATCTATTATAAGACTAGCAATGAAAGGGATGTTTTTCTCTTGGGATTATAAGCCTGTTCAACATGTCAGTGTAGTAGCAACAAAGCAAACCTTATAAGATAATACTCCAAGCACACCCTGCTTAACTTATAAGTGAACGGTCTAGGGCCAGTAGTTAATAACTGATTATTCGTTAATATAATGAAAGATTACTAATATCAAAAACCAAAGCGAACAATGTCGACTTAAATAAAGAAATAAAGGTAACAGAACGCGGTACAAGTAGAGGTTTGAGTGTATTCAGACTAGAGTGACCTCGCGGCAGCTAATCCAGGGTTGTGATAATGACCATTGTCATTATCATGGCGACAATGCCGTGCTTTTCCGTCTAGTTCCGAAGAACGAACATGTAGCAATGGATGAGAACAGCTCAATGATGCCCGTGAGAGCAAAATGCTAAAATGCTTCAGATCTTATTTTGAACCACATGTTCACCGTGGTCTGATACTATAGAAACACATGGTTTAGCTGTAAGCCAGTTACCACGTGTCTTATCACTGGAATAGGGATGGCCTGGTTCGGGAAATTCTTGTACCTGCGTCTTAATGCAAGCTGCATTATACAACTTGTTGCTAATTCCGGTCATCAAGAAACAGCTCACGTAGAAAGGAAGTTCTGATCCGTTGGTACATATCAACAACATAATTATGAAACTATAGTAAATTTTATGAAATCTATCTAATACAGTGAAAACATTAGCCAACCCCCCCCCCTCCACAGACCGATAATGGGGACTAGATGACCTTGTGCGGCGCAGAAATAGGACTAATCTCACCCGGTTAATGAGGAAGAAAGTTGACCATTTCTATTGCCCACCTTTTAGGGTTGCTCGTTAATGATCGCTTTCCGGTGATGGCAGATGTGCATGATCTTCGCACCTCACATTAACGAATTTTATTTCATGATCAGCCTGTGCGTCGAAGTTCTGGCAAGCTTCTGAGCCAATGCCTCCTGACCGAGGGTTTGCCTCTTCCCAGGCCGGGCAAGCTCGAATGTATAGGAATGTCAAGCAGTGGCAGGCCCATTGTTTCCACACCTCTGTACACATCGTGATTGTTATTGTTGCTGTCGTTACTTTACCGTTGGATTTGGAATGCAGAAGTTGAAGTAAGTGTTGAAGCTGTAATAATTCACGAGTGAAATGAAACTTTGCATATCAATATGGGCGAATCGCCGGCCTTGTATCTCAAATGAAGCAATTAAACAATGCCTTTCGGGATAATAGCCTTTGTAGTATATCTTTGACGCCCCCGACGGTTTGTTATGAACAGGCGCTCGACTGTCCTTTATTTAGTGGCAACAAAGTTATTGTTTTTAGACACTATTTCTACACACGTTTTAAACCGCTTTCTACCTTTACAAAAGGGGAGAAACACCCTTTCGATTAAAGCCTTGTTAATCGAAGATCAAAAGTAATTAAAGAAAAGAATGCGCTTCTCACACATATGAAATTTAGCAAGGGCGAGGGAGAAAGGGTTTACAAACATGTGGGGGATTGTTTTTCACTAGTTGATCTATTATCATAGTTTCGTATAGATCAGCTATTATACCGAAAACGGGCTTGCCAATAAGGAATTGGCTCCCTACCTAAGTAGATTGACTTAAGCAACAATTGAAAAATATTTTCCTAATTATAATAGTATCTACCCCCTAGTATTACCCCTATTTAACTTTCCTGCTTTCTATGTGAGGTATTTGGGCCAGAATTGTCCGTACGCCTTTTGGTTCAGAGACTTAGGAGTTCGAGGGCTTCATCGCCTAAACTCGATTCTTGTGTTATGGTTGACGTTTATTATGATGTTGGGGTCGTTGTGATTGTTGTTAGTAGTGTCCTTGTTACTTTCATCACTCGTCGTCTTCGTGTCGGAATGGTGCACACGACGGTAGGTTCTGGCACACCGCCAATCTGTATTATGTGACGTTGTTTTGAGCCGCGGCCATTTTCCTTCCGACGCTTCTGACGCCTCGTACTGACATACCAGACGTGGTCTATCAGTGAGAAGAAGTGTCGGTGTTTCTGGTGTCGTCGCTGACCGCGGGTGCTCGAACATTCGAACTATGACCGCCGACGGAGCATGTTGGCCCAATGGACGATAAAACTTGCGGGTGCGACCAGGAACGTTGATTTCAAAGCAGCCTCCTCTTCTTGTATCGAGAAGGCCTAGGTCGTAGATGACCGACCCGGTCGTTGCTGCGTGAGGTTTGGTCCTGCTGGTTGGTGCATGCCAATGGTGAGATACTCTGACTATCGGCAGGGGCTTTGGGGATGTGGTGCAGATACACCATATGCGCTTGTAATACCCCTTGCTTATGACATAGTCTCTCATTTCCCCGCACACCTGCGGCAGGTTGGGAACAGTATCGCACAGTAATTCGAATGACCGTTGCGTCTGTCCAGCAGAGGTGTAGAAGCTGAATTCGGGCCCCGTGGGCAGCAGATAGTCGTAAATCATGAACCTCACCTCGGGCGGCAGGCGCCCAAGCTCCCCCGGTAGGCATGACCCCGTGTTAAAGCTATGCCGTTTTTGAGTATACATCTGGACCCGTACAAAGTTGTCGACTTCCAGGTGGTAGATAGAAAAGTCACCGAAAAGATCGGATTCTCCGCCATCGGACTTTACTGCGTGCTGTAATTCGGCCATGGTGCCAGGATCATAGAGGTACTCAGTTATTCAGGTGTTCCAAGTTGAGATTTCGTGTAAAGGGAGGCTGTGGACAAGGTTGGCTAAACACTCGACCGAGGGTTATTTAGGCAGCAGTGTGCTTACGTTTGATTTTATTGGCTTACTTTAAAGATTTGTTTAACACTGTGTTATCGGTTGCCACCAAAACAATTGTCTCCGTCAAATGAGTGCCACCAAAATTAGTAAACATAGATTATAAGCATCTAGCCCTGAATGCATGTCTTACAAACACATTACGTGCAATAAGCGCTTGACAATCGAATCTTTTAGGCTTAGTGCTCCGAAACTTTAGCCCCATGCCCATGTCCATTTACTCTTCTTTGGATTCTAACATCTTTCTCAATGGTATCAACACATCTGTTAATGACTTAGACGGAAAGGAGCTATGAAGAACCAGCGATATCGCTCTTAATCATGTCGCTCGCCAGATGTACCCCGAGGTAATCACCAGCACCGCCAACACCCCCATGGTCAGATTCCAGGGACGTACTCAACAGCAATCAAGGCTGAAGAATGCATAGTGAGTTAAGGCCGCACGCTTGCCATCTCGTAGTAGTGTGAAAACGCTTAAAGCGCAGTGTTTATCGAGGTTCTGCTAAACAACGTGTGGCTTCAGGTCTTGGTAGTATACAATGTTCTATGTCGCCTTTGAAGTCTCTAGCCTACCACGCTAGAAAAATGTCCAAATGATCTCTCTTACGACGTTCAGAGCAGATGTTTACCTGAGGCATTAGACCTCGGTTCAGGTTTTGCTTCGCTACCCTTCAAATCTAACATTAGAGCAACATGATGACTTAGCATAATCAGTTGACCTTCAACATCTCGTACAATAACTTCTAGGTCAAATCTGCCGAGCTGGATCTGCTTGGATGTTACACGCACAGTAAGCCACTCGACTCCGTCGGTTGGCAGAGGCGTCTTGGTTTCTAGATTCATTGAGATTGTTGGGAGCCAGAGAGTGGCACGCGGAGTCGCTGATGACTCTTCTGATCCCCCGTCACCACGAGCTTGCTTTGCTGTATGTGCCCCGTCCAATCGAGGGCCCAGGAATATTCGGCGTACATCTGGAGATATGATGTATTCGTAAAGGTTGAAAGGAAAAGAGTCAACAATGTAGGGCAGCATAGCCTGTGTCATAGGCTCTCCGCTCGCTGTACGTATCCACATATCCAAGAAGCCAGGAATGATGGGATCCGACTGGGGAAGGAAGAAACGCAAATTGCCCAGCGAGCGGATTGAAGATTTTAGAGCTGCAGGTAGCAAAGTCTCCTGCCAAGCCGTGTCTTTGCCAGTCGCGCATAAGGATGGGAAGTCGGGGCTATCGTGCGATGGTGCAGCAGAGTGTGCTGCTTCATATGCCGTCGGAATTGAGAGGCCCTCTTGTGCTTGGATATCGGCGTGTGTGGTATAGGCTAACACCTTTCTCTGAGACATGTGGGGGCTGACCCAGGGTGCCCGAGGTTGTAGATCGTTTTGCCAAAGAGTCAACTGCAACGTTGACAGCAGTCCCCCTCCGACTTTGATGTCCTCTATTGAGATGATAGCTGGACCGGGCGACATTTTTGATGGGAACTCGAAATGTGCAGCAACAGTATTATCGGGTTGGTCGTATAATGTCTCCACGTGCGCATTTGCGGCTTTGAGCAGGCACGAGGCCACGTAGCCACCGTTTGGGACTGTGGTTTCTCATATGATCAGCGACAAGTCAGTACGGAGAGGATAGATAGCGAAGAGAGTGGCATTTTGTGGGTGACTGAATTGGGCGGGACTCCGTGGCTAGTCTTACCACGATGGGCGCAAAAGCTTTCGTCCAATTCCACGCTGTACGTATGAGAATCTAACTTCTTGACCTTGACTGCGTCAGCAAAAGGGACATATTTGTGTGGCCTCACAGACTCCATGATGCAATTTCTGACACGCCGTTTGGCCGTGAGTCAGTAGAGCCGGAATAGCGTCAAGCAGAGGCATATAACTCATCGAAGGCGCTTTGCATAACGATGGAACGAGGAGGGGGCCATGCGTGTCAAACTGGCAGAAGTAGGTGATAGATTGATCGCCAGAAACAAAGAGTAGCGCATCCGCCAGATTTACCGCCAGGCACCTCCAAGAGCACCTTTGATTGCTCAAGTGCCCAATCGGCACCATTCAACACCGGGGTACCCCGCCTCAGCCTGCTGAGCAATGTGTTTACCATTTGATCGAATGGCTTCGACATCGCAGCCTCCAGACTGATGACCCAAGTAATGTACACTGTTCCGGTAAATATTGCCAATACTAACAGATGCAATATGTGTTGACAACCTGCTTAGACACTGATTTGTTTACAAGTGACACCTACTATCCCGTAATCTCTCGTGTTGTCCTAGTATTATGCGTCATCTCGTGATTTGATTTATACCCCTCAACTTGCTCGTCCATACCGAATTTAATTTCAATTGTCTTGCGCAGCGTGGTTTCTCTTTCAAAGAAGGACAGAATGAATGCAACCCCTACAAATGCGATTGATATCTGGAATACCCTTTGGATTGCATCTCTGTATAAGGCACGAATCTCGACCTGCAGCTGCGGTGGGAACTGTCGTACAAATGATGCAGAAGCGGCCTGGTAGGCGCCCCCTTGGGATATGATGTTTGCTGCGACCGGGTCGGAGATGGCATGTTGCGATAAAAGTTCGTCGATGCGATTGTTGAACACAGCAGATGGAATGGCAACACCCCATATGTGACCAAACAGGCGCACAAAGTACCAGACGGCCGTGCAGGCTGCGAGATCGCGTTCGTGGATGAACGCCTGGAACGCCGGTAGAACGGTGGAGAAGACCAAACCGCCGCCAAATGCTACAATTGACTGAAATGTAGCCCAATGAGCAACAGTTGTCTCCTCCGCTTGTAAAGTGAGAAGTCCAAGCCCAAGGACTTGTAGTGCGAAGGCGACGATGTGGATCGCTTTGTATCGACCCCACCGTGTAAGGATGATTGCCCCTAATACAGAACCTGGAATTCCAACAAGTGAAATTGGGAGTAGAGCTGCTCCAGACCGGATTGGGGAGTAGAGCTTAACACCTTGGAAGAAAACGGGTAGGAAGAAGATCAACCAATACAACATAATTGAATATACAAATGTATTGATTGTCAAGATGATCGTCGTAGGAGCCCGAAGGAATTGTGGGGGCATTAGAGGCTCGACCGACGCGAATGATCCCAAGGTCTCGTAGAAAACGAAAAGTATCAGTCCTGCGAAACCAATAAGAAGAGGGACAAGAGTGTGCCAAGACTGCCAGATATCGTGTCCCTGCGTAGCTCAATGCATAGAGGATAGAGACAGTACTGCCCACCAAGATTCCATTGCCGATGAGATCGATGCGCTGTAGCCTGTCTCGGAGGGACACGTCTTTGTCGTGTTTAACTCGAAGGAACGCGAACAGCACACCAAAGGCGACACCTCCAATAGGGAGATTCAAGTAGAATACCCAGCGCCAAGTCGTCGAGGAAATGATGACACCCCCAATCAAAGGTCCTATCGCGGAACCAACGCCAAAGATGGCCAAAACCATGGACGAATAGATACCACGCTGACGAAGAGGCACAAGATCGCTGATCACGATGCTGGTAATCATGATGATGCCACCAGAACCAATGCCTTGGACAATTCGCCCCACGATCAACATGGCCCCCGACGAAGCACCACCACAGATTCCGCTTCCGAGAACAAAAATTGCAATGGCCGTCAGCATCACAACCCGCCTGCCGAAAATATTGCAGAATTGGCCGAACAAAGGAAGCGTTGCGGTGCTGTGCAGTGTCAGATCTGTTCAAATTACCGAAAAGGGTTAGTGAATGCGAAGCTGCTGACCTTGATAGAAAGAAACCATTCGTGATCCAAATGAAGTTGTCTCCAAGCTGCAAGTCAGTCAATATTACTGGTGCAGCTATGGCAACGACCGTGTTTTCCAGTGCCGCGAGGAGATTTGCAATCCCCAGTCCCACGATTATGACATAGAGACGCCATGTAGGTTTGAAGACCGAGGCATCCTGTTGCTGTGTGCCACGATCATCAGGACGAGTGCCCTCGACAGTGTTGTCTGTCTCGGAACGCGAAGGCATTATGCAGTCGTTATGGTTTAGATTTCGAGGCACAGCAGACATGATGCGATTCGTAGGTCGATGAGGAAAGCTTGTGGTCGCGCGGAATCAATGTCTACGATGCGAACAAAGGGATGAAACGGACGGACCTGGCAATAAATACCATATAGCCTTAGGTAATGGACATCTCCTTCAAGTTACTACCTACCTATGGTCTTGTATGCCTCTTTCCCGGTAGCAAGATGCAACAATGGCCTTAGGGGCTAAAGGGCGCCCTTGCAGGCAGGGGTCTTTAGCAAAAGTATTTATAGCAAATCAGTAGGAATATCAAAGGGAAGGCTATAAGGCTATCCTCCGAGAGGCTTTAACAAACCTGAGCCATAATATTAGATGCCCAAATGAGGCAAGCAGAAACCCCATATTGACTGAGTCAAGCTTGGTTCAACTGGTTCGTTCCAGGTTCAATAGCACAATAGCAATAAAACCACGATGTGCCGAGACGTTCGGACATCTTGGACCTGCGAATGCTTAGAACCCGCTATCATACGGGCTTGCGAGGACTGGGAAGAAGCACACCCTGGTCGCGGTGCAATCGGATCAGAACATTGTCCAAAATACGATGAAATGACTCCTCATGAAATAATACTCCTGAACGTGAGATGCAAAGATTGTGTTCAGGAGTCCTCATGAGACAATAATTCGTAATGACTGTAAAGTAATTGTTCATGTCTAAAGCAATAAACAACTATTACTAATACCACAAATTTTCACCAACAGCACAACATACAGCACTTTCAGTGCCGCATAAGTTTAGGAAAAAACACCTGCCTTAAGCGATCCTATATGAGCATGATTTCCTTGGAAGCTGAATCTCAACAGAAGCAATTTCTATCTCAAAACAATGTCTGCGTCAAATACTTTAGCAGCAAGTTGCAGCATAATCTGCCTGACTATTTGGACGAACCGACCGGAAAATTGTTATTTTTTCCCAATAGCCAAAATTAGCGATGAGTATGACGTACGTAAGTATCGATATAAATTCCATTAATATACATACATCATTGGATTTATGCACAATAACGGCGTAATGAGCATTCTTATAGCCAATAGTCGTATTCGAGATAGGTAGACTTATATACAAATCACTCAGCATATGCCGCGTCGTCATGCAGGATAAGGTTCCTAGACACGGCGAAAGCTGACGGATTATGCTTCGTCAATGCAGGAAAGTCAGTCGGATCATACGTTGCCCAATACACTAGGTAGGTATATATAAGGCACGCTATAGTCCAGAGGAGAGTAGGTAGATTTGGTCCCCGATACACATACCTTAATTACTGAAAAGCAAGCACCGCACGCCACACACTGCACACGTCAAGAATCGCACCATCATAGCGCGTGCTATATACTGAGCAATCCGAAAGCCGCGCCAAGCCAGTTCGCCGTACTACACAACTATAGTCAATTTGACTTTGGAGTTTATCCTTTGTCGCTCCATCCACGAGATTTTGACATACCATTATTTACAATGGACGCCGCCATGTTTGCGATAGACGGGGCTGTGATGAACTCCTGTGTCTATAGCCAGCCGGAAACTACGCCTTCCTCCCGTCCTGAAAGCAAACCATCGCCGCAAGATCGAGGTCGTAGCCACGCCGACCAAAGTATTAACGTTCAGATGAACCGTTACGTCGACCAGCAACCGCCTGAACTAGCCCCATGGCAAAAGCGCTGGAACGTCGAGTTCGAGACCGAAGCCCGCTCTCCTGCCCTGGAACGAAACTTACTTATGCATCGACGGATGCGCAAGAAGCAGAAGTCAGGCGGGTCGCGCGTTACTCTTACTCAAGGGATTATCGACATATTGGATCTCGCGTACCGGGAACTGACAACGCCAATGATCGAAGCAGGTGTCTTGAGCAAGGAGTACGAATGCAAACAAACACGGTTCCACCGCGCAATGCGCCGATATGCATGGCCTCTGCTGCTTTTCGTCCGTGACGTCAAAGAGTTCAAAAGACAATGGCGGGAGTTCAGGGAGAGGGACAAGAACTTCCATCTTACTGTTTGCATGGAAGAGCAAGGCGAATACCCTAGATGGAAAGCCAAGATGACAGTAACTGTTGATCCGGCACATTGGGAGCTCATGAAGCAGACGGGACAGTGGATTGATTTCCCTTCACCGGAGAACGTCAAGTGGGTACAAGCCCATGAACCAGGGTTCTGGGAGGGTTTCATCCATCCTGGCCCTACACCTTTCATCGTGTGGAACAGTGAGGCCACGCAGCATTCTAGTGTCGTAGGAAGAGAGCGAGGTTTTCGCCAATTCCTTGAGCGACGGCGGTGAATAGATTACAGCTGTACACAGTACCCTTCCTTCGACAGTACGATGAAAGCCGATGGTCTGGTAGAGTGCATCAAATAGGATTAAGATAGGAAGGTGCACACCTCAGGAATAAGATGTTCCACGCTATGAATTACAATAAAGCCGTAGGGATGTTCGCAAGTTACTACCTATACTATAATAAGGTGTATCCTTCGGGTCTCATGTGCTTTTCCAGCATGAACATTTAATATGGGCATATTGGTACTAGAATGGCGATTGCACTCGGGAATTACGATAATTACATGATGGTTACATCCTCATCATGACGTCTAACGCGCAACGTTTGCCCTTTCCTTGCACCCTAGTTATACATACATAATGAATGCTCTTTCTTCGAATAGTTATTACCGCTCGTGCGATTGGTCCTTTCAGTACAATTATTTTGACTCACACCTGCTATCATGGAATTGAAGCAATTGTCTGATGGAAAAGGCATATGACCACGTTTGTTCAAGGCTGGCACTATGCATGATTTCCATCATGAGATTGGCAGGTGTTAGTATCTCAGGCCTTACAGGAAACATGGATGTGGGTTGCACTTTCAATCTACGATGGGAACATTACCACTTTGGGATTTCAATCAATCATTGTCCCTTCTAGACGATGAAATGCAAAACAGCAGGTGTCCTGGGAGCTCTTGCAACTTCAAGTTCAAAGAGAAATCACATAAAGTAGAGTTTGGGACACGCGAGATCGCGTCCGCCGCCGCCAGACAAGCAACTGACCCGACATCATCAGTACCGCAGTGCCTGCCGTCCCAACCCCCGTCCCTCAGGGCGCCCACATTGTCAATTGGACGTAAGTGTTATCATATCGGCAACAGAGCGTCAGCAGTCGTAGTTACGTCGCTAAGACAAGATAGTATATAGTCAAGGGGCACCCAACCTTGGGCCAGGCATGTGGGGGTACGATTAAGTGTCCGGTATAGTTGAATGGAAGTAGATGTTAATATAGAGTATAATAAATCTTCCTTTAGTTATAGAATAACCATTACATAATTAATAAACTATATTTAAATAACTATTATATAACTAGGTAATAATAAAACAATAAACATTATATATGACTTTTTACGGGGGTGAGCACAACAGAGTGGCAGCTCGTTATTGCTGCGGTTCAGGGTATTATAGCGATTGCAATAGCGATATTTAGTAAAGAGGTGAAGGGCAAATAAGTTGATTCAAAATCTTGAATTCACGTATGATCGAGGAACAAGCCTAGATAATCAACAAGTAAAGCAATCAATAATATAGTAGGTATCTAAGCAGTCTCTGCCCTTCAAGGCAGGTCGTTGGACTGATTTTCGAGCACTATGCTGCTATGAAAGGCAACAAAGTGCTGGCCTTTACTAAATGTATCAAGGTAAATGAGAGATATCTGAATCTCATATCACACTATAAAAGTATGGCTTCCGTCTTTGTTCATAACATCTCTCATCTTATAACGTCCAGTCTGGAGGCTATTATCATGTATGTTAGCAGGTTTTTCCAATTGAGAGGTGCAAGATATGTTATATTTATTACCTCCAAACAAGATTCCCAACGCAATTACTCTTCTGAGTCTCTATGAACTTTTCAACTTCTGCAGAGCATTGTTCCTGTTCAGCTTCTTTAGCAAGCATCGTGGCGGCTTGTTCAAATTGCTCTTTTGCAACTTTGAGCATCTGTATCGAATTCGAAATGACTGCCTCCGTATCATCTGCTGAGGCAAAGGCTAAAGGCACTAAGCTGTCAATACACCCGTGTTCCATCTCCTTTCTTAAAGACATCAGATCATTCGTGACTGAAATGATTATGTTTGTTTGTCTCCATATTGCCTTCATGGGCAAACATTCCATGATTGTGTTTGGTAGATGTGTCCCGAGCGAGTACTCTGCAATGGCGGTCCCGATATATACCGCACTGGTGCCGAGTCGAAAGTTCCAGTATTGCTCTAGTGTCGGGAGGTCGCCCATTAATCGATACTCCTGCTCTGCTTGAGATGCTGACATAAAATGGGCAATCTCGTCGTAGAATCGCTGACACTGTCCCGAATCATATGTCTTACGCAACGAGGTACCGATAGTCTCAAAACTTTGAATGATTTTGTTGAGTCGGAGTTGGATCGAGCCCTCTGGTAATAACCCAAGGCAAACTCCAACAAATCTCAATGTTTCATCCCTGTAGGATTGAGCGCCTGCGTAGTCCTCGGCATAGCGTCCATTTGGCTCATCTATTTCGTCGTCCCAGGTGAAAAGCCATATGACGAGATACGCAAGAATCTCAAGTTCCTCGAAATAAGCGTCCGGCCACCAGAGTGCCGTGAAAAACGCAAAGTCTGCAGCCTCGAGGCGCGTTTGCTTGCCAGTACCAAAACCAAGGCTTGAGCAATCCGTATTAGATGATGCGAAGAAATTCAATAGATGTTGACGAACTCTCACCTTAACAACCTCCAAGTCACTTTCGGCCTCAGAGCATGGAGTCCAGGGTTAACATAGTCGGCACTGATACCTCGCCAATTGTGGAATATAGTTTTAAGATTAGGAAGATGGATCTTTCTCCCCTTAACTTTGTGGAACAATACGTCTCTGGTATTGCAGGATTTCGATTCTCGAAGCACAGGGCCGACAGTGACAGTTGACATCTCGGAAACAAAGCCAGAAAAGATCAAGCGTTGGAGATGTAAGCCAATAAGCTGTAGAAAATTTAATACTTCCGAGAAGGGGTAGTTATAAACAAGAATTCAAAGGACATCAGTTCAAGCCCGTTCAAGCAACTACAACCATTACTAGCCCTAGACAGTTATACTGTTGGATTAACAGAAGACGCAGGACGTTGGACATATGCAGGGGCCAACAGCATGAAAATAGTACGCTAGTGTATAATCACAAGATTATTTACAATTGACAAATATTAACATGTCCTTGCTCCACACTCACGTCAACCTTCAGTACTGATTAGTACCTAGGTATTGATGGATTCCACGCATATAGACGTAAGGCAGATCATATTTCAGTGTTGAATCTCTATGCCTGCCTGAGCTCACAATGTAGCTAATCTGCCTCGTCTGACAAGGCTCGTCTGTCGATCCAAACAAGGTACTTACTACCTCGGGTTTGAGGTCAGCAAAGGGCCATGTTGCTACCAGCCCGCATCTCAGTCTCTTGGCGGCAGGGGACAAGACTTTTGGGACTAAAACTACATCTCACGCGCTCCGCCTCCTGCAGCTTACCTTGGTATTGATTTCGGTGTAAACTATTGGTTCTTACTATTTTTGAAGAAAGTAGTAATACTCATACTGACCAGGATATACCCAACAACTGACCCAGTGCGGTTAGGCAATATGGAGCGTTAGCATTTAGCGCTCGGAGATCCAGCTGCCTGGTCCCGAATTACTGCCACTCTGCTTTCAGCATATATCAAGGATTGCAGCACGCCTCTGTGCCCCAGACTCGCACCGCAGACCCTTGTGTCCTAGACTACATGTTGACTCCTCTTCCGTCCACCATTACATCGCTTCCTAGGCTGCATCTTATCAGTGGGACGTTAGAATGGAATTCTGCATTAGGTAGGCCACCTGCTTACACCCTCCATCTTCATCTAGTACCTAAGTACGTACCTACGTATGTACACTGGAGTACGATCTTGAACAAGACCTACCGTGAGGGGGGAAATAGGCGTAAACTCTGAGTTCTGTATTTAGACCAGATTGTGCAGATATCGCATTAGATTAGCTTATATACTTCGGTATCGAATGGTAGAAAGATCATCGTTTCATTTTTCTACTGTGATGCGTCAACAAGACAATCAAGTGTTTTCATTCCGTTGATGAGGAAGATGATGGAGTACATACGTCGAAGCGATGGCTCTTCGCCAACCTTAGCTATTTTATTCATTGCATGGCTCATATTTTACGCTGTTCGCGTGATATATCGACTTTGGTTCCATCCCCTGGCCAAATTTCCTGGCCCTCGCCTTGCAGCTGCGACGAGTTTATATGAGGCTTACTATGAGCTCGTCTACAAGAGGGGTGCTCACTTTGCTCCTCATGTGAGGCAACTCCATAAGCTTCATGGACCTATCGTACGAATCTCCCCCGATGAGATCTCCATCAATGATGCGGAATTCCACGACAAACTATATGCACCACAACCCGCGGTGAGGGATAGGCACCCCAACTTTTCTGCCTTCCTTGGGACAACCAAAGGATCTTTCAGCACACCTGGCCATCAGCTGCACAGGCACAGAAGGGGAGCATACGCACAGTTTTTTTCATGGTCAAACGTCATGGCATCAGAGTCTCTAGCATTGAAAAAAATCCATCATCTTTGCGACATCCTCTCTTCGAACAGAGATCAAAACCCCAACTTTCGGACATATTTTGCCGCTCTCAGCTTTGATTCCTTTTTCACATGGGCCTTCGGGAGTTCCTTGGAGCTCCTTGACAATCTAGATCTGGCTTCCCAATGTAATGAGACTGTCGAGCTTCTAGTCACTACCCCGCCTGTATATAGGATCTTTCCATCTGCGATGTATCTAGCTCGGAAGCTACCACGTGTTATCCTTCGCCGTCTTTCACGGCATATTGATCGAATATTTGATTTGGAGAAGGTCAGTTAAAATCAGCTTCACTAACACCCAGCTTACAATCCTCATAGTTGGTCATACGTTCGGCTCAACAATTTGTTGCCGAACAGTCTACATCTTCGTCAAACCCACTTTTGGCACAAGATGTAAAGCAAACTCAAAGCCCAGAAACATTGTTTTCTGTTATTTCGAGGAGTCAAGCACCAGAAGAAGAGAAAGCGCCTGTCCGCATGGCGCAGGAGGGTTTAGAGATGTTCATGGCATCTTTCACGCCTGGTCGGACAATGACGTTAGGCATGTATTATATTCTATCACATCCGCAAGTGCTTCGACGTCTTAGACTGGAGCTGGATAGCGTCAATCCTGAACCATCGCAGGATCTCTCATACCAGCAGCTGAACAACATCCCTTACCTAGTAAGTGAGAAACCATGTGATCCAAGGATTTCCCCCATTGACAATGAGCAGCGCGCGGTGATGAAGGAAATACTACGCATCACCTTCCCCGTGGGAGCCCGCCTACCCATGATTTGCCACGAAGATATTGAGTACCGCGACTGGACGGTTCCAGCTTATGTGAGACCTCATATGGCCTTTCTGAGAAAGCTTTCAAACTCACGCCTTCCCAGACTTCAATTTCTGTGAATCATAGGACTCTTCTACTTGACACAGATGTTTTTCCTCGTCCTCTTCAGTTCGAACCGGAGAGATGGATTGAAAACCCACACACCATTGACGAAAAACGACATTTTGTTGCATTTGGAAAGGGTGCCCGATCATGTCCGGGTAAAGAGTACGTATTTCATAACGTCGGAAACCGCTTGGATGTTAATAGGGGTAACAGCTTCGCTACAAATCTGGTGCAATTAACTTTGGCAACCTTGATTCAGCGGTTCGACTTTGAGATCATTGACACGATATGGGAGAGAGATGTGCTAGTTAGCCGTGAGTCTACACTGACAGCTCCCGCCGCTGGGAGTGAAGGGGTCAAACTCAAGTTGGTGGGACCTCGGCGTGTAGAGCAAGTCTGAACCTTGGAAGTTACTGTTGGGACTACAACATAGGAGACCGAGACCATTTAGTTGTACCATACATGTTGTGATATTGTATTATTGGCAGTTTTTGAACGAAGTGTGTAACAGTTGTGTTGTAAAGGGGCTTGACCTTACGACATGGTTGATTAGCTGTTGATTATAGATCCATCCCTCCACTTAAAAATATCCAATAATCAAGAAATTTCAGGTTCTGAGTCTATAATTCCCTCACATCACACTCTTTGCTCAGGTCCACGATAAGTTTTTATTACCGGATGTACACTGCATGCCGTAACCTCTTTAAGGCTGGTCAATCAGCACCGTAGCTTTACTATATTTATCTTCGTTCCTTCGCTGTTAGCCGCCTTGTCAAAGTGGCTGTCGCGATTTGTCATAGTTGCAATGTGAAGATTCGTGTGATGCAAGATGGGTTATTCAGACCTGCCAAGCACGTGGGTTCAACCAGACTTGTTCCCTGAGGTAGATGTTGGTGGGTAGCTCATGGTGATGAGTCTTGGTGCACCCGCGAACCAGGTTCATGCCAGGATCGGCGAAGTATGCACCCTTTTTTAAAGCCCCATGACACACTCAGTGATGTCTGCTGCATCCAACGATGATAGCTGGTAATAGGCGATGTAACATCGTGGGACAGCATCAATATCCAAGCAAGCCAAGATTTACGAGGGTGGTCCGCCGTCGTATAAGCCCAGATTCCTATTATCCAATAATTCGCAAGTATGACGAGTTGATTGTCTGCCTAGAAGTAGGGTATCAATGTACATAAATCTGCAGCGGTCCATTGGTTAGGTGTCTCACCCGAAGGTTAGTTTCATGCTCCAACAGTCTTCCTGCATCTTCACATCGCCCCCAACAACATCCTACACTGAATGATAATTACTCGTACAGCAATGTCTCTCTCTCAGAATGCACCACAAACAGATCAGCAATCCCTTGCTTACTCTTCCAATATCAATAGTCTCCTCCAATTCTGGTTTGACCATTCAGAAGGCCTTGCAAAATGGTTCATATATGATCCTGCTGTTGATGACGAATGCCGAGCATGGGAGCCTTGGGTTCTGGCAGCAAGAGCTGGAGACCTCAATTCTTGGGCTGACAGCCCAGATGGTGCCCTTGCTCTCCTCATTCTTCTCGACCAAATACCACGCAACATCTACCGCGGAACACCCGGAGCCTACGCCTCAGACGTGCAGGCTCTAGAGCTTGCACTTAGTTTTGTTGCGCATGGTGTGGAACTCCAAGTATCTTTGGAGCGCCAAATGTTTTTCTACCTGCCAATTCTGCATCAAGAATCATTGATGGCCCAAGTATGTTGTGTTGGCCTGTATCAATGCATGGTCTCTCGAGCCGAGCCAGGGTCCGATCTGCACAGCCTTCTTGAAGGAGCACTTGTTAATGTTAGGGAGCATCTTGACATCATAGTTCGGTTCGGGCGCTTTCCAAAAAGAAATGAGGCACTTCGACGGGTTGGTACGGCAGAGGAGATTGAATATTTGGGTAACACGACAACAGGAGTTATTTGGTGAGAATTCGGTAATTTACTACGTACCTAGGTAGCCAAAAGAACCTACATGCATCAATATTTCAAGTACGTCACATAAAATTGTGCCCATTGAATCGACAAGTGGTGTCGGCACAGCATCCAACTTCCGTTTATTAGCTGTATATTTTTCCTAAGCTGTCCCTAGCATCGTCCTTCACAATTGGTTATCAAGGATTAACGTATAATACAAGTGTATGTGTCTACGTGTAACCCTGTCAAGCCTGCGTGAAGCTGATCAGCTGTGCTGACTTCCAAGCATGCCAAACCTCGCCAAACCATCAGCGCTGACCACCATGTAGCTTTGAGGCTATTCCAATGCAACACAAATATGCCAAGACCTGGAGACTTGGGAAACGCTGTCTCACCTCAGCATGCGAGCTTTAGACGAATGTAGGGGCAGGGGTCCCAGAACTTTGCATTCCACTTTTACACTGCGGCCACGATGCTCGGCTACCTGGCTACCACCTTATAACTGTCTTCGCCTCACCTGTTACTGGTTGTATGCACGTGGTGATCCTATATGCTTATGAGTAGGTATGTTGCTGACCAAACCCCACCCTTGCCACTTTTTCTATCCGATCCTGCGTGAGGATATCATCATTCACATGCATGCCTCGCATGCGAGGGGTCGCGACAGATCCAACACCAACAACAGCTGACCAACAACCCCCCCCATCGCATATCACATATCGCCACGTAAAGCTGACAACATTACCCACTGGCCACTGACTCAATAGTTGCTTGGCCAAAGCATCGCATTCGCCAATTGATCTTCATGCAGCCCCGTGCGATCACGAAATGTAGCTTGGGCGGATCGCACTGGAATTACCTACTTTTAGATGGCTGTGAGGAACGCCACCAACAGTTCGCCTAGGCGAGACAGACACAACAGGCTCTTGAGCACAATTTCGGTTCGATATTTGAGGGACATAAAGCCTCAGAGGTAGAAAGTGATGTAGGATCGTTTGAATGGCCGCATGCATTTCGATTAATATGGAAGATAAAATCGTGTTGGTCCATACATGGTACACGGTGATTTACGTGGGACTACTGTACCCAACATTACTACCTTGCAGTGCCCTAGACCCAAAATCGTTACTCCCCATCCCCGCCTTTGCCTGTGAACGCCAAAGGCCTGGGTCTTCCCCAGAAGTCGCAGGGATTGAACCTCCAAGCGCCATTACGCGCAGCAAACCCGTATTTAGCGAGATACGGCATAAGCCATGGGAACGGTGGAAATTCCTCTCCGCCCTCGAACGTTTTGTCGGCAGACCCCAAGACCAGGGGCACCATCTCGAACTTAGGCCAGTTAATGAGCGCTAAAGGTCTGGGTGGTTTTCACTGTACTTACTAGCAGGGTGAGATTGCCAGAAGCCTTGGCGACGGCTTCCGCTTGAGCCCATGTTTTCTTGTACTCCTCGCTATCAAGATCGCCGAGTTCAAGAAAAACGCCAATCTCAGCATAGAGGTGATCTGTCAACTCTTTGCTGAAAGTGTCCATTATCTGCTTCATACCATTCGTTCCTGCCCATCTGTATTGCTCGGGCTGCGTCGTTGTCGAATATGACTCGAGATTCTTGAGCCCCGTCTGGAAAGATTCGTGCTGATGCTGAGGCTCGTCCATGAGCCCCGGCCTGCCGCTGAATTTGCCCATCTCTGGAAAAATGAAGTCTTCTTCAACCTGGTGATGGTGGTGGACCATCTTCACCCAGCAGCGAACATAGGTAAGGAAGTCAGCGACATCTTTCACTTTGTAGTTCGCGGCTTCTGACGTCGGAATATGAGGTCCTTGCTGAATTATCGCATTGAGACTTCGAATCAAAACATTGTGAGCATGGGCCATCTCAGAGGCAGCTTGCAAGTAAAAGTGGTCGCTCTGTTTGTGATTAGCTCAAGTCTGAACTGCAGACATCAAGGAAGTACCTTTATCTTAACAGATGGGGTTTCAATCAAGGGGAAAGGCGCGTCGGCCCATGGTGCTGTAGACTTTTTACTCATCTTATCGTGTGAAATGCGCCAGACCAAAGGAAGGTTTAGTGAAGAAGAAATGAGGTTTTGCTTGACTTGAAATCAATCAAATAGCTTCTTTTGATGACCTCCGTTATTTCCGTGAGCATGAGAATAATGCGTTACATCGCGGATGTGCATTGTAGGTAGGCTGCGCCCAAGAAGACAGACCAAGTCTGACAACGCGCTTTGTTCCAAATGAGGTAAGTGAGTTGAGCCTATATCTGACGTAAGAAGTAATCAAGTCTCTTATCGTTGCTAGTTTCTTGACCTATTGCACTGCGACGCATCCACTCATGCCACTGTGGCACTAGACGCGAACCTCGCATACCCGATCTCACATATTGGTGGCCTGCAGAGTAAGTAGAATATACAAGTCGTTGGTTGGCGGACTGATATTGTATTGTTGGCTCTTTACCTAATGGCCGTGCATGATCTATTTGTAGCACAACATCCCAAAGGGATGCTATCCCATTGAAGGAAAGCTAGGCACGGCGTTGGGCAGTAGTACCAGCAGTGAGCATTCAGCTCGTGTAAAACATGCCGTGCGATTCCTTGCCATCTCGCAGAAACTTCTACATAAAGTCTGAATGTGTCTCATTATTCAATCTATGCATACTTGCCCGTCAATAATCACAAAATGGAATCTCCTGCGATCCAGCTAACGCCAGACCAACTTGCTCGGTCGCATGAGACCAAGGGTCCATCTTTGATAGCCGGATCATCATTCTTTATTTTTGTGTGTACTGTATCAGTCGGACTCCGCCTAGCCGCTAGAGTCAGTCGGCGTATGAAAATCTGCCTGGACGACTGGCTGTCCGTGCTAGCATTGGTAATTATATCAAGCCGACACATAACTGATACTAGTCAATTCTGATGATTTCCAGCTATTCTTTATCCTTTACGCCATTACAACTATCTTGGGTGAGGATTTCAGGCAATGATATGTGCTATGATTCTTTTGGCTAAACATGGATGCTAGCTGTGCCTTACGGTCTTGGAAAGCATATATGGGCGACTGATCCGGCCGTGGCCTACAAAGTGATTGAAGTAAGGTCTTCTCCCTTTGCATCTTGCCGTTGATGATAACATGACTGACAACACCCCTAGATCGGTTTCTTCAATGCCATTGCTTACCTGGCGGTCAATTGGCTCATCAAACTGTCCATTCTTGCATTCTATAGACGTGTATTTACTTTGAACATCACTTGGTTCAGGTATTCGGTATATGCCTGCTTCATATATATCACCGGTTGGTTCGTTGGCACTCTGTTTGGGGTCATCTTCCAATGGTAAGCACATTTCTCAAACAATCCTCAACTTTAGCTGATGAATCTCAGTGCACCGGTGGACTTCTTTTGGAACCAGTACAACTTTGCACTGAGTCCCATGCCAACAGGGTCATGCTCTGCGAATAGCTCAGCCCTTGTCATTGGCTCCAGTGCCTTGAACTCGATCGGGGACATCGTGATACTGGGTCTTCCTGTCATCATGATTGGACAGCTGCAACTACCTCAGTCGAAAAAAGTGGCATTGGCATTAGTCTTTGCTACAGGAATATTGTAAGACCAAGCCCTACTGCAGAGTGTGTTGATTCGTGCTAACATCACCAGTGCAATTGCTGCAGGCATCACTCGCCTTGCCGAATCCGTATCAGTCACAAAGAAAGACGCGGATTCGACTTGGATCACTTCTGATATATACTTATGGACTGTGATTGAGGCAGGGGTAGGGTTGTTTTGCTCTTGCCTACCAGTTATTGGGCCATTTTTCGGTCTTATCAGAGACAAAGCAAGCTCGTACTTCTCGAATCGGTCATCCAGGAAGACATTTCAAAGTTTCACTGATCAGTCATCCAAACCCTTCTCTCCGTCTGACACTCACCCGAGCCGTTTAACAGAAGTAGTAGGGGGATCAACCACTAAATTGAGGCAGGATCATACTTCAAACTATGGTCCTGTAGACGTACGGGGCATAACGAGGACCGATGAATTCGATCTGGAAAGTCTTCAAGACCACCATCGAGAGCATACGTATCAATAGTTACGTTTCAGATAGATCGTAGACGGGACCAAGACACGGATTAATTACCGTGTATGAAGACTGTGACCTTGTCCCAAGGCCATGTTCATCAGCTCAATCGTGATACTTCGAATAAACGAAAAGATCACATGCCTGGCAGGGTGGAGTCACATTAAGTGTCCGGGTCCGAGGTGCTACACAAAATAGATATGATACTTCCAACCAGGTTCTTCGTAGATTATACACCCCCCCACCCCTAGAAAGTAGTACATAATGTTTATTGTTTTATTATTACTTAGTTATATAACGTCATCCATAAGTAGTCTTTGCACCCAAGTAGTTTTCGCACTTTTTAGCAAGTACTTTGCGCTATTATTAAAAACATAACAATAATACAATTAAAACAGTTTAAATTAATCGGAATCGTTTTTTTTAGAGGTTTCTACTTCTATTTAATATGTTCGCGCATTATGTCCCTTGCTGCCGCAGATATTACACCGCTTTTAACCTGTCTGCGCCCTCTTTATTAAACAACTACTTTTACCTTCTACTACTGATTTAATATTATTATCGCTTTTTAATTTTTATAGAACTTAAGAATCCTTTATAATAAAAGGTCCTTTATATATTAATCGCTTGTTTTTTTACCTGCGATATTTATTAAATATATAGTTAGTTTTATAAAGTTCTTTGTTTTTTTAATATAAAAAAGCGTTTTTATATATTATAATATATATAGCTTTTATAATTAAATTAATTAACTCTAAAATCGGTATTAGTAAGCTCTTTTAATACTTTTAAATACTGTTTTTAATAAGAGTTAACTATTCTAAAGCTTTAAGGGAGGTAATAGGTATCCTAGAAGTCTAAACTAAGGGGTATAGTTTAGGCTTAATAAAAATAGTTTTTTTGTTTTTTTTTATATTTAATAAAAAAATCATTTTTTTTATATCTAAAGGGATAATTCTAATAGTTTCGAATTCTAATCAAATGTTTTTTTCTATAAAAATACTTATAAACGCTTTTAAAAACCCAGCTAAAAAATCCTCCTTTATAACATAGGTTTGGTACCGCTGTATTAAATCCTCGATATATAACAAATAAAGGCGTTTTAGCATACTAAAAAATACTAGATCGAGAGGCTGGAGTCTATATAACGAATAGGCAGGCATATAAAGGGTAACTATACTATTATTCTTATAATAATCCTTAAAATCTATCGAATAGTAGCTTTTATAACTATTAAGGATCAAAAGGCGTTTTATACCCTTTATATAGCTCTAAGTATATAAATCAAAGTGCTATAGCTATCTTACGCTTATTTCGTTTATAGTCCAACCGTTATTTAAAAAATCAATAACCCAATTAGGTAGTAAAATAGTATTGCAATACTAAGACGCGAGGTAATACACGCCCATAAAGATAATATATAGCGGTACCGCCCAACCTTAAGAATTAATAGCTTAAACCACTATAACCCATTCTCTGCCTCCTTGCTAGGCCTGCCTAGGTCTCCTACGTTTTTCTAAGCTTATTATAACTATTCTGGTTATAATTATAACATCATCCACAAGTCAGTATTGCACCCAAGTTAGTATCGCACTTTTCTATAATTTTAAACCTTCTTCCTTTATTTAAAAATATCTAACTAATTATAATATAATATATAAATCTAGTGAAGCCAATCTATAGCTAGTGGTCCAAAATAAATAACGCGACCCTTATTTTTTTTTTTAAAAGCTTGCCAAGATCTTCCATATTTATAACTATACTTTTAAGCAACGATTTAAAAAAAAGCAATTATAAGTAATAACGAACTAAATAAAACGAAATTTTATTATATTTAAAAAAGATATTATTATTAAATATATACTTAAGCTAGATTTATAAGCGTTTTTAATCCAGCTTTAATACGTTAAAAAAATAGCTAATATCCTTTAATACGTATAT
>JAJNNY010000094.1:0-95972 GCA_022453515.1 Astrocystis sublimbata
GCGGTGGCGCCGGCCATCGACCCGCGCTACCTCACGAACCGCGGCGACGTCGAAGTCGCCATCGGAGGCTTCAAGCGCGCGCGTCAGTTCTGGCGCTCCTCGTCCATCCGGGAAGTGCTCGACGGCGGCGCGGTCTTCCCTGGCCCCGAGGTGGTCATGGACGCCGAGATCGAGGCGTGGATCCGCGAGGAGTTCAATACGGTGTACCACGGCTCGTGCACGTGCGCCATGGGCCGCGCGGACGATCCGATGGCGGTAGTGGATGCGCAGGGGAGAGTATACAGCGTGCAGGACCTTAGGGTCGTGGACATTTCGGCGTTTCCTCTGCTACCGCCGGGGCATCCGCAGTCGACTGTGTGTAAGTGCTTTGTTACCCCTAATCCCTGACCTCGATTCTTTCCACTCACCCTTCCATCTGCTAAGACAGGCAGGTAGCTAACCCCTGACTGAAATAGATGCCCTTGCGGAGAAAATTGCTTGCGACATTTCTGGGAATTGCTCCTGACTTCAATAGACGGGAAGTGTGTTTGGATCGCTATGCGGCGTTCGGTACAATATCACAATCAACACTGTAGAATCTCATGTAGTATTTGCGGGTGTTTCGGTAGACTTCATTCGCATGGGCTGGGTATTATCTATTCGGCCACAGGGGCCGACGTTGGGGGGATTGACCCTTGCCCGCCATAATTTGGAGCCAAGTCGGGGCTCGTAGGAGACCGATCAAAGATAGAATGAGTACATGTCGTACGGAGATCCGACAATGAGTTAAGAAACCAGTGAAGATGTAGCGAACTTGCAGCCAGCTCCGACGAGAGTCTCAATGACGTGCCTTGATGATCCCCCAGTGCCAGCGCATATCTCCAAGACTCTTTGCGTTATACTAACACCAGGGCAATTTCAGGAGAGTGGCAAGAAATTGACGAATAAGTAACGACTCGCCCTCAAAGACTTGTGCGTTGGCATACACGTCTCGAAGAAACGCTCGAGTCCGTTCATCTTGTAACATAAGCACGATGGTGTCAGCGGTTCCGATTAGACATTCCGCTCGCTTGGAGCGTATGGAATCCATTCTGGGAGTAAAGTTATAGGATCTCTTGATCTCATCTTCACATCTAATTACTGTGTATCTCTTAGCAACTTTACAACCCAATCTCTTCCCTCCTTGCCCTCCCTTAACCCGTAACAAGCAGCAAGAGGAAAATCGTGCATCAATCCATCCCACACCAGCCACTCTCCCTTCACATTACCTTCCTTGCACTTCTCTAGAAACACTGAGACGTCTGGTGCCAGCACATCCTGTGTACCAACCACACAATGAACTAAAACCTTACTCTTCTTCAAATTTGACACATCCGCTAGAACTGGACTCAGGTACGAATCCAGAGGGTCCGATCCTTTCGACCAATGTCTTGCTGCCGTCTCCGCATTACTCCTCCCCAGTACCGGATCCTTCTCATCTACATGGGAAATTTCCGGGTTTGTTACCCTCATATCCAAGGGCGGTGAGACCATGAGAACAGAGCGAAGCGGGTTTCTTTCCCCCGTAGAGCCCTGGATATTTGCTTCCCGTTTTAGTTCAAGTTGATCCGCCCACCAGAGAGCCAGCGAGAGGGCGATGTTGCCGCCCGAGCTGTCGCCCATGAGCGACACGATGCCTTGTCCGGCTTCCTCTTCGCCTAAAGCCTGAGCAAGCCATCGTCGGAGGAGAGGCAAGGAGTCCTTCGCCGGCGATTTCGGAGCGAGCGGGTAGGAGACAAGCACCATTTGCACACCCGTATGTGCCAGGGAAGAGGCGAGATGCGCGCATAATTTCCACTGCTCACTGGCTGCGGGCTGGACAAAGCCTCCGCCCGCAAAGAAGTATACTGTGTGCCTTCCCGTTGCCTGGGGTTCCGCCACTGGCCCGGTGGGTGGGCAGAACTCATATGTCCACAGAGTTTCTGGGTTGGGGCTGCCAGAGGAGTGGTATCCACTCCCTTGGACTATGATCTGGCGTTCTTTGATCTTCACGTTGTCTATGTGTCCTGGGTGTTTCTCCAGTCGTGGGGAGCCGGGCGGATAGTCGCCCTTTACGCTTATGATGTGAGAGCGCATAGGCCGTGCCGCCTTTCGGAAGACTTTGTAGAGGGTCGATAGATCAGATCTACGAGTGACCATTGGGCCATCGGAAGTTTTTGCAGGCATGATGATAACCAGTGATCACCGGCGATCTTGCGATAGAGTATGGGGGTTATGGCTGCACAGAAATTGCGGTTCAGAAACGGATGGCACAAACGTGTTCAATTATGACAGACTCATTTGTTCGTATCCACTCAGCATGCAAGTAGCCTAGATGCTCATAAACATCATTCCATCTATATCATGCGAATTGAACGGTGTTCAAAAGGGAATGTTGATAAGCCGAGTGTTACTCGGGTTAATATTAACAGTTAATGACGTAATTGACTATACATCAGCTAAATCGGGTGCAGCTAATATAAGGCTCTCCCAATTAGGACTGAGCAGATGAGAAGTAGTAGTCATACTACTATTACTCAAAGGTTTAGCGAGTATGTGTATAGAAGAGAATATAAGCTTGGAACTAGAAGGCTTTTGGGGGGACTTCCCTTGAAGGAGAGTGGTACTTAGACATTTCAGTTATGAAATCATCGAACAAGGTCGATGGAACACGTAGAGCTAGTAACAAGTCGATAATATAGTGATGTTTCACTTAAATTTGCTGTGAAGATAATTCTTTCGATCAATTGACCAATCCATTCACCCCCCCAAGTCTACCAGTCTGACACAGTTGCGTGAAACATTCAGACAGTAGTCATTCTATCATTTTTGACCGAGGACCTAGACATCATCGAAGCATCACAGGCGTCTAGATTGAAAATAGTATTCACACGGCATACATCAAATCACCTTAGAGCATCCTAACACTAGAGTGAGACGAACAGAAAGCAGCATGCCTTTTATCATACGTACCGATATAGTCTACCGTCACCATTCCAACTTCGAACGATTAACCGAAATCCCCTCTTTGATGGGACTACAGATTAGCGAGCGTAATATAATATGTATTCTATCATCTGGTAGTGTTGTGTAGGTATATTGCAAGAAACCATATATGCCTCGTATATCGTGGTCGTCATCAGCCATAAGGAACAATGTATCTAGCAAGTGAGACTAGGTCGTCTAGCAGACATTGATCTGCGAATCTCGTGATCCTCCTCCTCCACGCTATGCATCTCATCACCGGGCAATCGGACGGCTCGGTCCAGCGCGACTGGGAGCCCTCGGTGCCTCCCTCTCAGCATGACTGCGCACAGCACCAGCTTTGAGCCAGGATAGAGACCGCCGCTGAAGCTGTATGCCTCCTTGGGGGATCCGATGCTGATTCCCACACAGCCGTACGCGGATACAACTTCGAACAGGACGTTGAAGACGGAGTCTACAATGCCAGACCAACGTTAGCTAATTTATTTCTGTCATGCCATTGTGCCCCGCCATTTCATAATCTGAAGTCCAAACGACGATATCCAACATGGCAGCCCGGTCGAATGAGTAGGCAAGAAGAGGGCAGTGGGGCAATTAGAATAACGTACAAGTGACCGGATCTTCAAGGAAGTGGCGCGTCTCGATGATCATGATTAGCAATACGGCCACGACAAGCCACCAGAGGTCGTGAGACAGCTGACCCCGAATTTGGTGGCCGATGAAGCTAATGCGGCTCTGATCACGTTCCGCAAAGTGCGGGCTCGATACAGCGCCCACTCCGTGCCACTCCGACAAGGCGCGACGGAATAGACCGCCTAGAAGCTCGCCTCTGCCTTCTGCGCGAGACAGCGGACGATGGAGAGAATAGTCATCGTACTCGTGTCGAGTCTCATATATGCCAAGCGACCTCTCTTCATATACGTTGGAATGCCGCATAGTAATCACGACCGGATACACAGAGATGTACATCATGATGACATATAAAACCTGAAGGCCGATGTAGAGGGTCGGAATAGAGACGACATAGAAGCCACCAGAGCGTACAGCTGCCGAGACGGTCAGTAACATCCCTCATCTGCCCCTGACAAGTCTATCAGTAGCTTACCAAGTGCTTGGAAGAGGCCGTCAATCACTCGACTACCTGTATCAATGCCTCTGAGGTTTGGGTTACCCAGGTTGAGCACCTCGAACGCGGCCCAGTCCGTACCGTTCAGGACGAACAGCATAAAGACTAGCCACCACGTCTGCCTCCGAGGAAACAGATTGGTATATACCCGCCTAGGGTATTTGAGTATGTATTCGAGGGTTGCTTTCCACTCGGCGAAATCGTGGGGGTAAGAAACGAGTACCAAAACTTTGAGACTGCACCATACACAAAGTCTAAGGAATATCGGGTAAGCAGTATTTCCAGCCAGTATCATGGCGCCCATGACGATGAGCACAAAATAACTACTACCGTAGGGGATCATATTGGCGTCTAGGACGCTCACTGCCAAGATCAGTTAGCTGAGCATCCACGGGGATTGCTTCGGTCACATAGCAGTGTTGAGGAGCGATGGAAGCGAACAGGCAAGCTAGCCCAGCGTCGTAGAACTACTCGAAAAGCAAACCGGTCAGAGTTGAAGATTATACATACTACCACTGTTGTTGAATGCAGACACGCCGTTGAATATCCCATTCCACCAAGGCGATATAGCGTTGTCCAGGGCGGGCTGCGGCTGGTTGTTCGCAATCCAAGCACCGAGGGCTACGCTTCCTAAGACCTGCCAGGAGACGAAATAGACGGGGACGATGACGGAGAGGAGCCTCAGAGCTTGGTATTCAGTACCGCCAAGTCGCTCTCGCTCCTCGATCGTGAGCCCGTGAAACTGGGCATTGCGCCCGACCTTATGCGTTCCGCGATAGTGACTCTCATCAGGGGTCGCGTTCGTGGTTAGGGCAGGGGTCGATGGGGACTCTGTGTTGTGTGTATGTCTGGGCTGGACACCCTGTCTACGGTGGACAGATGAAGACACGGTCTGCCGGAGTGGCTCATCCGCAAAGGTCACGGCATAGCCGTTGCGATCTCCCATTACAGCGTCGACCGTTGCTGGCCGCTGCCCATGGGCATCGTGGCCACCGTCGACGTGGTATGCCGAGGCGCTTGAAGCAGGCAGTCTATCGAGATCGGGCCCCTCATGAGGGGTGGAGGATGGGGGTATCACAGCAGAAACCAATCTCCCATCTGTAGGGCTAGAAATAGGAGGCAAGGCAGTAGCGTCGCCGTGATAGTGGGCCGAGGTAGCTTCGTATGGGGTAGACACAACTGAGTTCCTACTACGTGCTAAAGACCTAAAGCGTTGTGCGATGGGTAGCAGGGTCAGGCTTGTATTACGGCGTTCGTGGCTTCGCTGGCGCTCCTTTTCCACAACCTCTTGGAAGCGCCGCTCAAAGGCGTGCTTGCGTATGAAGACGGTCCATATGCTGACCCAGATTGAGCCACCGATGATGATCAGTAGCCAGAGCAGGACTTGCTGCCATGTTGTCATCTGACTCAAGTTCACCGTGTTGAGACCGGCCTCAGTCATGGCGGATACGACAAGGAACAGACTGTCGACATATGAGATGCTGAACCCAGGGTTCGAGGAGCCCCAGAACACTAGCGACGCCAGCAACGTGACAGCGATGAAGTATGCATCTAAGATTCATAAGCGTTTTGTTCTTTGCTATCTCACCGTGACAATTCTCAAGCCTCATCCAGCCCGTAGCATGGTAGATGGTAGGCGAATGGAGGAGACTGGTCCAAATTTCCACGTACTGGGGGCCGCCAACTGTTAGTTTCTCTAGACCCGAACAATTGGATGGGAGTTGGAGAATGAAAGCGTCGT
This sequence comes from Astrocystis sublimbata, assembly GCA_022453515.1. Lineage (NCBI taxonomy): Eukaryota > Fungi > Ascomycota > Sordariomycetes > Xylariales > Xylariaceae > Astrocystis > Astrocystis sublimbata. The sequence goes on from JAJNNY010000094.1 coordinate 5,850, forward strand.
GTGAGAGGATAAGATAAACTGACCAGTGTATTGTAATGAAGTTAAGTGGCGGTAAGAGCAAGCGAAGGGAGCGCATCGTAGTTAGTAGTCAAATCTGACAGTGATATGCTATCCAATGCATATATTTCCTGACAATCATAAACGAATCCAATTCCCGACTGACGAGAAGCCACAGTAGCTGCGCAGTCCCGGGGGGCAAATGAGAAATAGAAAAAAAGCCCCGAAAATGCAGAAACTAGCAAGCCCAAAAACAACAACTAGTCGATCAAAGTAAGCCTACTCCCATCAGACTGATGAAGTATAGCGAGATACTCTGGCACACACAGCAGACTGAAGCCGAGTCTGATTGCCCAGCCAAAGGCCTTCAGGTTGTCGCCCTCTCAAGCCAGAAGTTGGGTGTAATTGTGAGCTTGGTAAAAGAAAACAGAGAGAATGTACTCCATCCAGCTAGGCGAAGAACTGTCGCTATGGCAGGGTACAGTACAGCTCGGCACCTAGCAGGCTAGCTTTACCCATTGATAGATACCCATGCCAATTGCCCGTTCGGTGCAATGGTCGGTGGATCTCGGAATCTACCGCCGCAAAGCACAATGACGAGAATGGCAGCTTGTTCCCTTAGCGCCATAGCCGTCGAGCAGATGACCACATGGTTCGAAGCTTACACAAAGCTTAAGTCATAAGGTACTAGGTACTACCCATGCATGGTCCGTATACTTCAATTTATCTGGTTTTCTACTAGTACAACAAATTTGTCTGCCTAGATTATAGGAGTCGATGCGCACTCCTTCAAGCTATCCTTGGCTAGGTCCCTTTTTAGGGGACCGAACATCGCACTACTAGTACTACCTTAAGCCGTTGCAAGAACATCGTAGCACATGTGAGTTGTACCTGGTATTACCTCGGGTCGATTGAATACAACAGTCAGTTCATATCTTGTTATACGCCCATCTGGGGCCGTAGTTATGGTCTCAATACCCCTCATTTGAGTTTACCATCTGACATATATAGAAACATTGGGATATATATATAGCAAATCGTGGGCTCGGAGTGTCTGTGATCCTCGTGTCTGCGGATTCGGTAGGCACGAGCCCAACTACGCTGCGATGCGACGACCTAGGGAGAGACCGCGTCGTGGCAAAACCTTCGTGTATGCGGTTTACTGACCCAGTCGCGCAATTGTCCTACAGACCCTTGCGCGAGACCCTTGACCGGACTGTGTTGCTGATATCTTCACTCTTATAGCTCATTGTGATCCTGAATGTCGTCGCTGTCGGCCAGGATGGTGCCAACAAACTCGGCAGCCTCCCCGACCTTCTCGGCAATCTTGCCAGCAGTGCCAGCTTCGGTCTCGGTAGCCGTTTCGGTGGCAGACTCGGTGGCGGCCTCGTCACTGCTGTCCGTGAGTCTGACGACAATCGTTTCAGGTTTCGGGACGCCCTTGATGCCTATGAGTTCGGTCTCGAAGACTGTTCGAATGTCAGATTCCCGCCCGCTGCAAATTCCGTACCAGTCAAGTGAGGTGCGTACCCAATGTAGAGCCGGCCGGGATAGGGCCCATACCACGGCTTCCGTAGCCGAGCTCGGGTGGCACCGTCAACGTCCTGGAATTCAATCGATGGTTAGCGCTTTGCCCTAAGTGTAACGGAGGATCGAGCCGGCCTACCTCTTCTCGCCAATGCACATATCTAAAAGTCCTTCTTCCCATCTGCAAAGGGCCGGGGGCCACGTCAGCGCTTGACGACAGTACATGAGGTGTAGTTGGGCCAAGTCGGCGATTACCCCTTGATTACTCGTCCGCCACCGAGCTGGAAGCCGAAGGGGGTGCCACGGTCGTAGCTGGCATCGAACTTGTTACCATTGGCAGCAAGCGTGCCGCGGTAGTGGACTTCGATCGAGTCTCCCTTCTTGGTCTTGCGGTCGCAGTCAACGGGGAGGGTCACGTCGATCTTGAGGTCGGAGGCCAGGGCGCCGACAGCAGCGGAGGCCAGCAGTGTGAGGGAGGCGAGCATGTGATACATGGTGGCGATGTTGGATGTCTGATGTCGGTGATGGTAGCACGTACCGCGGTGAGACCCAAGCTTCGGTGAGTGTGTTCGGTGGGTAGTCAGGGTGGGCGCTGTTGTTCGACGCGCTGTGAAATTGGTCAATGCTGCACACTGCCGTGGAAGTGGTCAATTCGAGTCGAGTCGGTGTGTGAAGTCGAAAGATGGGCGGTGTAACAAGGGTGGAAACACGTGTTGTCAACTTGTTGTCGAATACTGTGACCAATCTACCTACTAAAGCATGTTACATGTTACGCGTTACATCGCTGACAGTTCCTCCGATAACTCCATGCGAATGAGGGGGAGGGGCACTGGCGAGCTGCGAGCTGGGACAGAGGATGGGGAGTGGGGCAAGCCACTGATATCGATAACGAACATGAGGAGGAGGGCGAGCACACCCCTCCATGCCCTCCTTCACTTGGGGAAACCGTTGAGCTTCCGCAACCAATAAATCCAGTATCGTTTACCGAAAGCATACCTAGTACTGCACAACGAGATGGAACATGACAGAAGACATGATGAATGACGGTCCAGGCATGTATATGTAGTATGGAATGGGGCTTTGAGGTGGCATGGCTTACCTAAGACTCGCTAAAGTCCTAGGTAGCCAGGCATCCAGGCAGTGGAGAGCTGTGCTGCCTCGCTGCCTCGCTGCCTCGCTGCCTGCGCAGGTGCTTACTTATGACTCTGACAGCCGAGCAGCCAGCATTCCCAACCTTGGTTTCTTCGCCCTAAGTCAAGTCCTACACCGAACCCCAAGCCACATCAGGCAACTGAAATACCATCAGACAAGCTCCAGTGCGCCTTGGTGGCAAATCTTGCCTGCCCAGGTGTGCAGTGTATTTGGCCTCCACCTAACACTCTCGTGGGTGACAACACCCAAAATCAGAACAGCCCGGCCCCCAACTCAAAGGCTTTCAACGCCTGCACTGCCCGCTACCGGCTGCCCGTTGGTTCGCCGTGACACTTCCAGTCACTGATGAGAAGGAAGAGCCCCTGCGGACCAGCAGTGCCAGGGCTGCACTTCTCACCATGCCATGGCGAGATGGCAGGGGGGCCTGAGCCTTGAGGTAGGCTTGTGTGCTAACAATCTGACGGATAAGATGTAGCTCTTGCCTGTCCCGCCTGTGTATATCCTCAGATGGGGTCCCCAACGCCTACCGGCCTCTTGGACTCTATCCCTGGCCGTCTCTGCAAACCGTCGTCGGCCCCCAAGTACTGTACCCACCCATCATGGATGATGGCCGTTGGCCGAACGAGCCACTGCGCATTGTTGCCTTAACAAACCTCAGCCTAGTGTGCCCAGTCTGCCCTTGATGCCTCAATTGAGTCACATGTCCAGCCGCCTGGGAGCCAAGCGGATTGGCCAATTCATCATTCAGCCCACGGAGCTGCCTGGGGCATTGCAGGCGGCTTGGACGTTGCAGGTGAATAGCATACTCTCCTTGATATTGCCTAGTCACGAATGACGGTGCCGTCCCTGCTGGTGACCTGAATAGTAGCCCACACGCCGTATGGACAACAACGATATATAAGACTCTGGGATCCCTCAGTTACAATCCCTTTTGCCATTCTCAATTTCCAATCCTTATCAGGACACTGTGACTCCCCAAAGGACCAAAAAGTTTCACCTGCTTGTGTTCTGTCGTCGTATATCAACAGTTGAACCGTCTCCCCTTCACCTCCGAACACTCATCCAACTTCACCTGCCATCTCCTGCCTTTGCCAAGCACGCAGAATGTCGTCACACAGCACTGGCAGCTACACCTACGGCTCCTCGAGCTCCCAGCCTGTTGTCATACATGACACCCTTCGATCATACAAATCTAGTATGCCAATCAATGATGCCTACCAACACTGACAAGTCGTTGCTAATACATGCTTCTTTACAGAGGATCACGTGGCAACACGAACCGAGCGGGTAACGGGCAACCATGATTCCGTCGTTTACCAACACAACGCCAGAGGTTACGACTCTCATGCCCCAACCCCGAACTAGTGAGTACACCCCCAAGAATGCCACCTTGACGAACCCTTCTGACCTCTTCAGCGGTCACTCTGCCAGTTATCCGGCATCTTCGCGGGCGCAGCGTTAGGTGCCAAATCAACGAGATTCACTATAGACCAGCGGGCCAGCCCTACGTATCATTCAGCTATCAGCGGAGAGACCACAGCACAGGGCGTTAAGACGGACATCATTTCTTTTTTTAGGATTTTACACGGATGAAAATAAGGCATACACGCACGGTAGCGGGGGCGGTACCATCGACACCGATTCCAGGCGTGCATCCATAGACTAGATAAGATAATAGAGGAGCAATTCCACCTGATACATCAACGAATGGCTGCGATGGATTGAATCGTATTTCGTGTTGGTCTGAAGCTTGGATCGCGAAGTCATTCTTATTGGCCACGACCGGTAAGCCAGGTACCTGCAGCTGCAAGTATAGGCAGAGAAGAAAAGACCATGCATGGAGACACCGATCCAATTATAAGCACGGATTTGGAGCATGGTGACGGCCAATGCGACGAACCGAGTCGGCAGCCTTCCATTCACACGTGGAGATCAAAGCTGGAACCTACTGTAGCTGAGCATCACGCCATTACACATGTCTGTCCCGACTCTTCATTGGGCACTGGTCGGGTTCAGTTCAATAGGTGGTAAGCACACAGAACAAGGCCAAGCTGAGTCCTTGGCAATATCACCTTACTGGCCTTGTAGGCAGCCCTCGCTTCGGCGGCTTGATCCGGATCCCAAGGACACCCCCAGATCAAGCAGCATGACTAAATAAGTATAGGAGCATACACACGACCTGGGAGCCTTGCCGCCCACGCGTCCACGCGTTGCAGAAATGAAGGACTTTCGGGTTCGCCGAATGAAACCTCATTAGCCACGGCATCATCGATCTATTCTCATTATCATTCTTATTATAGGTCAAATGCGGCCCAACGAGCACCAATTCTCACAGCGACGGAATTCAGCCTCGGTAATAACCCTCCCGCCCTTCCTCCAAGTAGTTGGACATCTCGATGCCCGAGTTATGAAACCCGCATTTCTCGTAGAACGGCTCGTTCTTTGGCCCGCAATTTAAGATGGTCTTATAGCAGCCTATATTCTTCGCAACCGTTTCCAGCGCGCGCATGATCCTCAGACCGAGACCTTTGCCCTGGTGTTCCTTCAGGACTTTGACGTGGTTATCAGTGAGCAGGCACTCCCAAGAATCTAGACCGGAGTGCTAGACATGCAAGAGGGAGGTGAGGTGAGGTGAGATGAATGAATGGTTGATTGATTGATCGAACATGGTAGAAAAATGACCTACCGGCAATCTCTTCAATATGTCCACACTTGCCGTGATTGTGTATGCTAGATCACGAATACCATGTAAGCAACAGCCGAACAGTACGCATACCGTACCCCACCACCATCAACCACCACCAAAACACCACAAATCAAAGAGTGACGCCTACAACTTCTTCTCCGCAACCAAGCACCCCGTGCCCACAACACGGTCTCCGAACTCAACAATCGTAAAAAAGTACGTGTCCCGGGCCTCCTGCATCTCCTTGAAGCGCGCCCGGAACTCAGCCTCGGTCGGCTCGGCGCACCACGTGAGGACGCCGAGACAGTCGTAGAAGCCCCTCTGGTAGTCGTCGTTCCTCAGCGGGCGGATCCGGAAGCCCGCTTCTTCTTTTCTCTTCTGTTCCTCTGGTAGGCCAGCGACGGCGGGCGAGAGCAGCTCGGGCGAGAAGAGAAAGGGTGGCGAGTCGGCCATGCTGACTAATTGACCGGCTGTTGTTTTTCTTCGCTATAGGTACTTTCTTGTCTTATTGATCAATTGAATATTGCACTCGAATGGAAATGAATTGTTAGCACATGCGTCACTTCATCGTCAAGTTGAAACTGCCCAGGCTGACGGCGGGGGCATTCTGTGCAATGCATGCAAAACCCACATTGGCACATATTCCCGTTAAATACATACACATGATAGCCAGGAATCATTGACGCCATGTGCTGACATACATAGGCACATATTATCTAGAAACGGTAGGATAAGGCCGAGATGAACGTTAGAGAGGCATGGTGAAGTCTTGCAAATAGTCATTCCTCGTTAAGCTTAGCGTCATTGCGTTTACGTTTTCGTTAATATAGAGTTTCTAAAAATCAAACTGCCAACAGATATCATCCAAAAGAAAGCTTCGTCTGCTTAGGATCATCTTGTCCAGCAAACCTCCCCCGCCTCTTTTCTGCACCGCCCTTGATGCGTTTCGCCGCAGGTAGCTCCTGTGGGAGCGGGGGGCTCTGTGTTGTATCTCTCGTAACGGCGTCGCGGATCGTCTGCCTGGAGAGACAGGAGTCCAGATGGTCATTGAATCGTCGCTCATCTGCTAGTTGAGGTCGCGCGCATATAGGACAGTCCCACCACTGTTCCGCCGTTTCAGCGTCGTTGACCATGCTAGGCACTGTTTCGTCGTCGACTCCGATCTGCGGACTATTGAGAAGCGCTTGAGCGTCTTCGTCACTATCGAGCGTTTCGGGATCAAGGGGGTAGCCAGCTTCGTGCTCGGCAAATGCGCCACCTAGTTCATCGGCTTTCCGCTTGCCAGACACAGGGAGTTCGTCGTCCCCTGCCTTGAGAGGCTGCAGTCCGAAAAACGCACGTGTATCCGGTTTCTTGGTGCTGACTAGGTGAGTACACCGAAGGCCCATAAGCCTCAACTTCATTTGTGGCACTGTCGCAGCGTGGTTAGCGGATATACAAGTAATCACAATGCATCATATTCAGATAATTCACATTGGAGTGACATCATTGCCGGGTCTTTCGAAGGAGATGTGATGGAGCATGTTGCAAGGGATTGTACTCACTTTCGTGAAGTAATTTCGTTAGAATAGGTAGAGCATATTGGTACAGATCATCAGCCTGACATATAGCTTTCGGCAGTACAGCTTGGCGTGTGAAGATTTCATAGGTATGCAGCTTGATTTTCAGGACTAGTGTTCGCCCTTTGCACTCGGCTCGTCGCATATCCTTCTCTAGCTCCTCGGCCGTCCACCGAAGCTTATCCCTTAGGTCGGTGGGATTAGACATGTCCCGAAAAGTACTCTCGGTGCCTACACTCTTGCGCTCGTATAGTTCGGCCGGCTGGACCTGAGTGCGCCCTAGGCCGAGATGACATGCGAGTAGAAACTGATAGGCCTTCTCGCCAAAGAGCTGACGCAGGAGGTGGCGATGAGGGTATATGTCGCCGCAAGTGCGGATGCCTATCTCTTGAAGCTCTCGTTCCAAAACACGGCCGATGCCATTCACTTTCCTCGTCGGCAGGTCACGCATGAAGGACATGACAGCGATGCGGTCGTTAGGCAGAGAGTATTGGCCGTTGGGCTTGTTGAAGTTGGAGCAGATCTTGGCCAGCTTGGCGTTGGCGGCAATGCCGGCGGACACGGTAACTTGGGTCTTCTCATGGATCTCGTCTCGCATCTGTTGCACGGCCTCCTCGGCTGTCATATGGTGCTGGGCGCAGTATTCTGTAATGTTGAGGTAGGCTTCGTCGATACTGACGCTCTCGAACTGTGGATCGTAGTCGGCGAGGATGTCGCGGATTTCGTGCGCTTTGGCCGTGTACTTCTCGAAGTTGGGGCGGACTAGGGCGATGAGAGCGGGTGAGCAAGCTGGCTCGGGGCGGTCGGAGACACAGTCGGTAGGGGCAGGCACACATACCAAGTAGCAACTGGGGGCAGATCTTCTTGGCAACGAAGCCAGCCATGCCGCTGCGGATGCCGAACTTGCGGGCGACGTAGTTGCAGGTGGTCAGCACACCGGCGCCGACGGCGAAGGGCATGTCCTTCAGCTCGGGACGGTCGAGCTGCTCGACGGCGGCGTAGAAGGCATCGCAGTCGACGTGGACGACGCGCTGGGTCAGGTCGCGAGAGGCCTCGAGCTCGGCGATCAGGTGGTCGGCAGCACGGCGCTCGCGGGTGAGATCGAGCTGGTCGAGGCGGCGCTTCTTGGTCAGGATCTGGTCGATTTTCTGGGTGAGGATCTTGTCCTTGGCCTCCTCGCGGGTGAAGAACTTGGAGCCCTTGGAAGCATTGTAGATGATCTCGGAGACCTTGGACTGGTCGACGGTATCCTGGCCGGCCTTGGTCAGAGAGGGCCCGAGCAGGTGATATTTCAAGGTGTGATGCTGGCTGGCCTCGGGTGCAGTAGTCTCGGGTGCGGCGGCGTTGTCCGCCCCTGTCGCCGCCTCGGCCATGATGCGCGGTTCGCCGGTCGCGCGCAATGCTTGACTGGATAACTTCAAATCACATCATACCCACCGTTGTTTTGTCCTCGATGTCGCAAATGGATCCTGTCGGTGAAGTTGTATGTTATGCTGATAATGTGCTGAGCACAAGCTTGTGTCGGAGACGAGTGGGGTGCCTTGAACCTCACGACTCGCGAGTCAGTCAGTGAGTGAGTTACTGGACAACGCGTCCCATCACGAAGTCACGTGACTTGGAGGCATCAAGTACTGGTGTATTACTTTTTCATATCTGGCTAGCGTGGATGGGGTGAAGCCACTGCCCGCCTCGCCCGCCCAGGTGCGGTGAGTTGCATGCCTACAGTGGACCCCCATAACCTACCCGTGCAGACCCGTGTAAGTGTCTACAATTTCGAACTGTTTGATCATGAATTTCAACTCAGTGGGTTATGAAACTGACGATTGTCTTTCTTTGCTTTTAATGCTGCCAAGTTAAAATATAACGCAAACTGTAGGTTTAAGAACAGCTATTTATGGGGCTCATGATGTAATCTTGAAGTTCACATCTGTATTGCGTAAGTAATGAGATAAAGTCTATCTTATAACCCATTTCTGTGAAAAACAGGATGGAATGCCCTCGCTAAGATATAGCTACTAGCCTATTGCGCGCTTTGGGTTCATTATTCATAAGTCCAAGCAATAAACTGGTATCTATACACCTAAGTAATCAAGCGCTTTGACTCAAGATATTTCTTCAGTTGCTATATGGCCGCTACGCCTAAGTACTATATTGAGGAAACTCCCAACTCACTGGGTGGCTTGAAACTTTAATACTAGATTTTTGCGATACACGAGGCGGATATAGCTAAGTTGTTGAAGGTATTACTGTTTTCGCTGCTTCTTTGTATTCCCTGATAGGTTGATAATTATCCTCTCGTTTTATTCAAGAAACACATAGTATTCGTAACACCATACTATGATTGGATTCCAATCAGCGGAGATATCACAAGTATTGGTAGATTATTATGTTACAAAAAAATGGGGGAAAAGCACTGCCAGAGAGCTAACTCCATTTTCCTGACATGATCAGATGTGGTAACGGAACTGTGCCGATGGTGATATGATAGAGGGGCCGGCCCGCTACACAGTTCAGCTTTCCGACATTCCAAGCTCAGGCTATGCCCCGCCTTCTCTCTTCGCGTACTCTTCCTCAATGGCTTCGGCGTACTTCTCCTCGGGAGAACGCGGGTCGTCGTGAAGCACGCCAGTCTTCAGCAGCTGATCGGGCGAAGGGCGATGCGAGATCTTATCGTTGAGCGAGTCGGCACGCATATGCTTCGCAAGCTAGAAGGACACACGCATTTAGTTACTGTGCTCTTATGCGGTAGGTGGTAGATAGGCAGGGTATCATATCAATTGGCCGTTCGCGAGAAACAGGTGAAGAAGAAAGACGACGCACCTCTTTCTGCTTCTCCTGAAGGCTCGGGGCGGCGGTGGACTCGGGGAGAATGTTCTTGTCTACGAGCTCGGCCCTATCCGGCCGGTGCTTCAAGTGCTGTTCGAGAGACATCTTCCGGCTGCGGGTGGTCTCGGGGGGAGAGATGGGCGTCTCATTGACGGGTGCTCGGGTCTCGTCGGTGGCCATGGTGTTCTACTGTACGCTGGCTAGACTGGGATGGGTTATCTTGACGAAGCAAGCGTGCAAGACGCAATCTGATGCAAATTCAAGCCAATCTGTGTATTGGCGACTAGTTGAGGTCAATTGATCTGATCTCCACGGGCTGCTGTTCAATGAATCTGGTGGTTGTAGTATGCCCAAGGTCGGCAAAAGGCTGTCTCGTGAATGAGCGACGAGATGGGCAGGTGGATGGCCCTTGGTATAGTCATGTTTTGACGTAATGGGTGACGGCTTTTGTTTACACACACTGTACGGTTGACCGGGAGCTTGACACTTGAGTGCGGGGTAGTGTCGGGTAGGATACCTAGATACCTTAGCTTGGTTGCTTGGCGAGCTTGGCCCGCTTGGGTAGCCCAAGCTTGGACTTCCAAAGCGCTACCTGGTAGCCCCTAGGAGGTAGTCCCCCACTGCCCGTATCAATTCTCCACGACCTCAACCTAGCTGTGCTTGTGCCTCTACGAATATATATTTCAAGTACCTACCTAAGGTATAGGTACACATCGACTTTTATCTACTAGCTGGAAAGGCGAGGGCAACACTCTTGATGTCTGTACAATCAGCCTTGTCACTTTCAGCAGGACTTTCTTGCCATGTGATTGATATTGGCGTGATCATGCGGGCCCAGCTCATTTTCAAAGAATGCCTAGTCTTAAAACACACATAGCGACGGGTTGCTATGCCATGTTCTGTGTAGCAGTGCGTCCTCCTCGCGCAGCACTGCAGCTAGATCAAGTCGATGCTCTGCTTAGGCTGGGTAGGTTTCGCGCCTGCCGTCGTCTCGCGATAGTCTCCCGCCGTCCTCTATGCTATGTAGGCCTGCCCAGCGCGCAGCAAAGCCACCCCCTACATAGGTAGGTTGACAGCCCTCGCCAAAAGATAGATACACCCGTGGCTAGACAGCCCCTTCCAGCCCCCACAATGAGTCAGATGGGGCAGCTGCTGCGGCATTGCTCCTGGAGTCGGCACTCCGGGGGCCAGGATGTGAGATTTCAATAGGTGGCAGTGCACTCAATCTCAACATCTACATTGAGCGGCAGAGTCTTCACGGCAACGCAGCTACTGCGAGTCAGCATGTACTGAGATTTCAACTGTGGCTGGGATTGCTCTCACGTTCTGCAAGGCTTGACATCGCCCCAATACTGGCTATAGATCTCGTTCATGGCGGCGAAATCGTCCATGTTGGAGAGGAAGACGTTCACTTTGACAACCTTCAGAATGTCTGACCCGGCAGCTTCCAAAATGGCAGAAAGATTCTTGATACATTGATGCTGCGGGAATGTCAGCTCAAGCTAGCAGCCCCTAGGCACCAACGACGGCGGCCACTTACAGTATGAGCCTGTATGTCGCCTGGGATGATCTGGCCCGACTCGGCATCCATGGGAACAGCGCCTGAGACAAAGACAAAGCCGTTGGCCTTGATGGCCTGGCTGTAGATTCCAGGTAGCGCCTTGGGGGCCTTGTCGGTCACAACGGGGGTCTTCTCGGACATGGTGGGCGAGGGCAATGTTTGCTCGTTGAGATAAGCTGGGATTAGATACAGATACGAAGAAGAAGATAAACACTTGCTCGGCGAGCTGATATGTGATTCTGCTACAATATGGCCGGGGAGGGGTATATGCCCACCAACTCACGATCCGTACGACCTATGTAGACCCAACCTTGGACAAGGTGCCATCAATGTGGTACCTTACGTACTATGAGAGCAAGTATCTCGCTCTCTGTCTCGGGGGATTTGACCCCCAACAATCGCCATGGGCATAAGATACTGGCCTGGCACGTCTGGCCACTGGTAACAATGGACGTTTGCGACCCAACCCCGCTCGTAGATGGAGTGCAACCCTGGTGGGGGTCATGTTGCAAGGGCACCTCGGGGCACCTACTACCACCTAGACACAGTGTTTTTGGAGTCGTTGTCTCCCCAGCATCTGCCCTACGCGGGGGAGCCCCACGTACTACTCCCAAGTACCGCCGCTAGTTGACTAGGTACCTTAGCGGGCGAAGTGGGCGAGGTGGGCGAGGTGGGTATACGCAAGGTACATGTATTTGTTCAGGTCGACATGTCTCCCCACGGAGGCAGGCACGCCAGGGATGGTAGAGGCACTGTCCTCAAGTTCATGTCTCGCATGTCACCTTATCTCAACAATAAGTGATAGCCTGGAGGTAACATCATGGATCCATTGGGAAGGGATGTGCAAAGCAGGCCAATAGCCATCGAGCTGCTGTCTGCTTGTGCAGGGATCGAGCTGCGAGTCTCATGACTTACATCCATAGAAGGGCAGTCCCAAGTCTATTCATCTACAACTTTCTGCATTTAGACCGCTCCTTTAGTGATTCAAATCGTTAGTAGTCTACGACGTCTTCGCAGACATCGGCTCGGTCTCCACGATGACGGACCCCGTGCTCGTCTCGAGTTCGGCTTCGGGCCAAGGTTCTCGGAATCAACCTGCCGCCGCCGACGCGGCCTCGTATGACAAGAAGAAGAGCAGTGGCGAGGTGGAGAGCATTCACGAAGCTATCGCCGGAGAGACAGCTCACATCATCGATACAGCAGCTGAGAGAGCTCTCTGTCGCAAGTTTGACTACCGACTGTTGCCTGTGTTAGCTCTAATGGTCAGTTTTGTTGTTCCGTCGCACCATGCAGTAACGAGAAAGCGACTTGACAGGCAAAACATTGGGATTCACAACCCTCCGCTCGGGCCCAACCGGCCATGCTTTCTGAGGATGAGATGCTAATTGAACATTAGTATCTTTTCAACGCTCTAGACAAAGGCAATCTTGGCAATGCCCAGACAGCTGGACTATCAAAAGGTGCTTTCTACTCTGAGCTCAAGTGCTAACCCACATATTTGCATGGCGGCTACTGACAGGGCTTGGCAGATCTCAACTTCAAGCCTGGACAGTACAACCTGATCGTTGGCAGTAAGTCCCTACCTCTGGGGTTTTTTTGAACTGCCTTGAGACCTGGATAACAGAGACTAACATCCGGCCCTCAAGTCTTCTTTGTCCCTTATGGTAAGTAAAAAATGATGCACTTATAGATGGTTGTAGAATGACTCTTCCTACAAGCTCAAGCTCGTCTCCCAGCATGTGCTTCTCGCCAATCCCATGGCTGCTCTCTCCCCCCCTCTCCCCTTTTTGCAAGATGCAACCGCTAACATAAGAAAAATGATAGTATGTACAGGTTCACTCATTTGATAAGAGTTCTCATTGTCCAGGACCGAAAGTTGATATTGTATAGGTCGTTTTTGCGCCTCCCTTGGCACTGCTGGGCAAGAAGATAGGCCCCTCTCGAATGCTCCCCATCTTGATGTTCAGCTTTGGCTCCTTCACATGTAAGTATAATCAGTTGCAATGTGTCCCGAAAGTGAGAATAAGCCTGGTCTGCAGCAAAAGGGGCTAACGCTTGATGCTGAAGTACTTACGGCGGCAACACACAACTTCAGCGGCATATTTGCCCTCCGTTTCTTCCTCGGGGCCGTGGAGAGTGCTTTCTTCCCTTTGGTCATCTTCTACCTTACCACCTTCTACCGGCGCAGCGAGCTGGCCCGGCGACTTGCTATTTTCTATGCAGCGTCGAATATTGCCAATGCCTTCAGTGGACTGCTGGCATTTGGCGTTTTCCAGATCCATTCACACTTGGTGGATTATCCCTGGCGGTGGCTGTTCATCATCGAAGGAACTCTCACGGTCCTCTTCTCCATCTTCGTGTTCCTTTACCTACCCAAAAGCGCTGCTGAGGCTAGATTTCTGAACGAGGAGGAGAAAGCACTGGCATACCACCGCATTTCGGTCGACAGTTCTTCTATCGTCAATGAGCCATTTAACCTCAAGGATGCTCTTAAAATCTTCAGAAGGCCTTCAACTTATGGCTTCCTTTTGATTGAAATCGCTCGTGAGTATCCAACCCTCTTCAGTCCCAACTTGTTCCATTGCCCCTCCGAGGCCAGCTAATTATTGTGCAACTATTTCATCTCAACTTCACTCGTTTCTTACTTGTTCAGCACCTTTAGCCCCTCAATGCTAGGCAAATGTTGATACTAATTCTTATGATTAGTTGGTGTTCCTATCCAATCTGTCGCATTATTCCTGCCGCAGATTGTGCAGCGTATAGTGAAGGACACTGTCCGAGTGAATCTCTATACTGTAGCTCCGAACATTACGGTAAGTTCGAACTCCTTTCCCCGCCTGTTGAGACATTACAGTTACTAAAAGTCACCTAGGGGGCGGTCACGTTGTTGATCTTGGCGTTCTCTTCTGATCTGCTTCGAATCCGGTTTCCCTTTATCTGCCTAGGTTTTGCCCTGTCATTCATTGGCTTCATCATTTACGCGGCCATCGACGACGTGCAGCGCCAATTAAAACTCGCATAGTATGTGCTGCCTATAATATTCGAACCGCTCATCCTGCTGTTGGCGACACTGACTTGAGTGGTACAGCTACGCCACCTTCATGATGACTTGGGGAACGTCCGCCCCCTCGGTACTCCTGAGTACGGTATGTCAATGCAAAACCCGTTCAAGATACACATCTTATATTCAATTCACATTCGTCCGGAATCACAAATCAATTACTTATATGAGGCGTCTAGTGGTACAACAACAACATTGCAAACGAAGGCCAGCGACTAGTTTTGACCTCAGTTGGTGTTCCTCTAGCGAACTTGATGGGCCTGGTAGCGAGCAATGTCTTCCGCGAGCAAGATAAACCGAAGTACGCGCCAGCACTCATAACGACAGCAAGCTTTGGTGCGTTCGGCTTTCTCGTGGCGGGGTGCCTAGGACTGTACATGGTCTTCGACAACAGGCGCCGCAACCGCCGACAAGGGGTGGATCTCTCAGCGCGGGACGTTCCTACCTCCAAATTAAGAGATGGCCCAAAGACGGACGACTTCAGATGGTTCTTGTAAAGGGCCCATAAGGCATCGTTCTCGGATATCAAAGGACTATTGAGAGGTCGTGACAGGCTTGTGGGATACGCAATGTGACACCTGCGGCAAAGGCAGAAAAGTGGGCTTGACGAATCGCGAAGCTCGTTGATCGCCGCGTTTTGGCTTGCATCCACGTGGTTGGAACTTGGGAAGTAGTGATAGAAGTGTATTGCTTCCTTCCAAACATCGATTACTGAAACATGGTTACACTTTTTCGTTGCGGGCCTGCTCGCGAGAACGAGATACACCCATGCATCCTTGCGGGTATTCCTGTATAAGCTCAATAGAGTGATTGAATTTAATATTCTTCTATGACCTCCAAGGAAAATGATAAAGTTTCCAATTGGCATGCCAATCAAGTCGACTAATTTATAACCAAAAGCTCGCCAAATCCAAGTGTCTATCAGGTTTAGGCAGAATGTCGTGTCATGGCTAGTCGTGCTGTTCTTTTCTGTGCAGCAAGTCCGAAGTGCTCAGGCGACGAAACAATCTGAGTTCATGTAACTCCAGGTCACCGCAGACGCTTTCATTCCGTGCTCGTTATAGCCGATGTGGCTCCAATCGTCTTAGCGAGAACGATGAAACAGAGATCATCCCGCAACACCCCCTCCCAATCGCCGTGCAGCTTGTAGGGAAACGGCGCCGTCCTTCCCGTGGGCTGGTACCCTCTGCGATTGTACCAGGCGATCAGGTCGGTGCGCGTGTTCACGACGTCGAACTCCATCCTCGAGCAACCCCACTCGCGGACGGCGTACTGCTCGACCCACGCTAACACCTGGCCGCCCAGCCCCTCTCTCTGGCGGTTGACGTCGACGGCCAACACGCCGAACCAGGCGCAGGTGTCGTCGACTTTGCGCACTGAGCCATGCGCCACGATGGAGTTGTTCGACGAGTCTGTGACGGCCAGCACAGCACAATCAGGTTGGTTGATTTTGGCGATGATACTGGGCACGTCGATGACATCGACGCCGGTGTGGTCGGCGGACAGAAACACCTGGGTGGTATTATCGTTGCGGAAGGCCGTGTTGATAAGAGGTCCAAGTGCACTGGCGTCTGCTTCTGTTGCGAGGCGGAAGTTGAGGTTTGAAGAGGCCATGATTGCGTGCGCGGTGGTGGACAATACCTTTTAGATGAGGGTGGAATTAAGTCTTGATGGTGTTGATTGGCCCCCGAAGACAGAGGTGGTGTGGGATCGTGTGAAAACAATATAAAATAAACCTACCTCATCGTTTGATTAAGCCGAGATTTTATACAACGATTAGTCGCTCACGATAAACACTCGAAATCCTGCGATCCCACATATGGACTGTTTTGACATAAGGGCGGCAGTGAAGGGCGCGCTCTAGGCTCGTCAATTCGACTTTTGTGGATGGCTGTCCGGGCGTGCCAGAGTATATACGGTCTGGCCGAAATGCGATTTCATCAAAACCCAGTTGTGATTAGCGACAATTACAAATAGGACCTCAGTGAGTTTTCCAACCCATAAATGGCTAAAGACAATGCATTTATCATGGTGTGATGGGATAGAAAGAATTTCAACAGCATCAAGTAGAACGAGAGGTGGGCGAGTAGGTAGAGAGTAGGTAGGACTCCGTAGGAGGAGGTAAGTTAGGCAACTCGGCAACCGACCGACCATGTGCCAAGCCTATTAGCGCGGATACAGTACTGATGACAAGCTACGACACATTGCAACTCGATGTTGACCGCGCACTGCCGCTGGCTTATTAAATGTTGGCTTCGGACAGGATGAGTAAGAAGGCCCTGAATCTCATGTGGCCACTGCGTACCTATCCAGATCAATCCAGCCGCGTGGGCTGGCTATCAGGTTAGAATTCCTAGCCAACTCTCCCTACCCAAGTACTTAGTCCTGAGCAGGGAGAGGTGAGCAAGCTTACAACACAACAGAGTGAATGAACCGCGCAAACAAGCATGTTTGCTCTTCCCCTCGAAAAAGAAACCAAACCCAGACAGTTGACCTGCTTGGTATTGGCGCCACACCATTTCCAGCTTGGGAAGAGAGTTGAGTCTTGGGGACAGACCGGTATTCATAAGGTAGTTCACATCCCAACCATGAGCCCAACCTGAACTTCAACAATCAAACGCACACCGTCATCTTCCGTCCTGCTTACCCGACTGGCTGCCAACCGTGAAAATGCCGCTGCAGGGGGCCTTCCCCAACGCGCTCGCCGACGCAATACTCAGAGATCGTCGCAGCTCCTACTGGCCCAAGCACTGGTCATCCACGACACCTGCTGAGCAGCCTCTGCCACCGCAAACATTCCCCGAAGAACTCATTCAGCAGCTCGCCTGTTCCAGGGAAGATGAGTTTGGAGGACAGCTCGCGACGCCCCCGCCATCAAAGCCGTCAACCATATACAGCGTGTCTTCTTGTGAATCATATAGCTTGCTTAATGAGTTGCCTTATGAGATTCTGTGGATGACGCTCGACTTACTTGACTTTTGGTCCTTGTATTCCCTGTCCCGTGTGTCTCTGTGGCACAAGGCAATGGTGGAAAGCCACCCTAAGTCTAGAGACATTATGGAACACGCGCCAACAATGCTGCCTGCGTTGGTGAGAACTCGGATGCTCGAGTGTCACTCAGTCGGCTTTCTCCACAAAAGCCTGCGGACATCCAGGTGCACTTCGTGCCGCAATTTCGGCGCTTTTGTCTTTCTGCCAACCTGCGAGAGGGCTTGTTTCCATTGCCTGCACTCCAACGTGGACTTTTGGATGATGCCGCTGTCCAAAGCTAAGCGTTATACCGGCGCAAAGAAGGAACAACTCAGAGCACTTCCAAGGTGCCATATAGTACCCGGTGCTGCCGAAATCGTTGCATTCCAACGTTGGGACCATTTACAACCCAGATCCCTCGTCAGTGTGAAGCAGGCCAAGGAGCTGGGGGTCAAGCTAGCTGGATCTACCGAGAACCTCGAACGTCACCTCCAGCGACCCGAAGTTATGTCACGGGTTACTCATTCTTGGTTGGACGAAAACGTATATCGGTACTTCCGCAATATCATTACTGCGCAACACCCATCAACCAGGTGGGTAGGACAATTGGCGGGCAATGAAGGGGGCGACTATGGGTACGTGGCGTCCGTTCGCTTCCCTTACTTGAATGAGGGGAAAGCAGATCACGGACGGGCCTGCCGCGGGTGCGAGTTTAGGTGCCAACAGCTCCAGCATCGACTATTACAGCTGAGCGAGCTACCAGAGGCTATTTCCCTTGCAAATGGCAGTGGGTTTGCTCCGTCGCGTGTTCTTTTCGTCTTAGCAGCTGCCCGACTTCGATCCCGGAAAGAATTTTCAGAGCATGTCAAACAGTGCAGCGGTGTGCGGCAATTACTATTTGGGGGAAATGAAGATCAGATAAGCACAGTGTTGTCACCCTCGATATCACTCTGAACACCACGGATTAGCGAACAGATGGATTGTGTGAAGGGTTAACTCCACCGACTGGCAGGTCCGCAAAGGCACCCGAGTCTGCCACTATTACCCATGTCATCAACGCGAGAAGTCGTATAGAACATGATCATGAAGGATGGGGTACGCCTGCCTCGACTATGTTTGGGCCTTCATGACGTATCTGATCATCTGCCTGTTGAATCATATCCGGTTCTATGAACACAAATGATTTATAATGGCCCATGTTAGTATATTTTTATTGGACTAAAACTCCGCTCTGAGACAGTCTGTCGCCAATAGCTGACCACCTCTGATCGCTAAGATGTAATTAAGCAGTCAGTCACTTGCCGAACATCATGGCAATAATGAGCAGCACATGGCGTTGATGAAATGCATACCTTCAGGATCTCTGAGGAATATCATCCAACAAAAAAACGATTTTGAACCCTGTTATTGAGTTGCCAGGACCCAAACAACGATAGTTTTCGGATTAAAATGTACAGTCGTGAATCCAACTGTATCATCTTGGTACTTGCTGTTCCATGACTTAAGACGATGTTCCCCCATTCGCCACCATTGGCATTCCAATCCATTTTTGCCCCCTTGTCTTCATAGCCAACTGATGTTAGGAGGCCGGAGGACTCGACGCTTCAGCCTTGCTTTTTATAACCTTGCTCATAATGGCATAATCCGGGATATATACCCTTCCGTACCTCAGCTTCTTGGGCATGGGTGAGATGGGATCCTCCGTGAAGCCGATCGATGTGTAAAAGGCGAGGGCATTCTGATTGGACAGGAAACAAGTCAACATGACCTTGCCGATGGGAGGCGTTTGCGCAGCCACACTCTCGAGGAGGGACATCAGTAACCTCGACATGCCGGTCCTGTGTCATCGGGCTCCCATGTCAGCATAGGGAATACATCTCGCTTCTGGGCTTCTAGCGGTTCAGTCATGATAAGACTTCGTGTAAAGCGAGGGAAAAGACGAAGCAAAGAAAATATCGCGAACAGAATAGGATTGCAGCATCAAATCTGAGAATAGCGCTTCTCTTCGATGGCACACATAGCACATACCGCTGTAGCTCCGGTTTCAGATGGATCTCGTAACAGTATACGACGGGCGTGCCCTCCTCATACGTCGGCATTAGAGATGTGAATCCCTGAACGGTGCCTTCGGAGTTCTTGACGACAATGTACCTGAGCTCGGGAGACTTCATCTCGGCCCTCTTCTTCTCGGGCTTCCAGCCTGTTGTCGAGGCCTCGTAGTCGGCGCGGCTGGTTTCCTCAATGAGATCATAGCATGCGACCATGTCCGCACTCTCTAGGCTGCCCGCGCTGATGAGAGCTAACGTGTATGTATCGTTTGTTTTGGGATGTGTCCAGGAAGTCCATGATGGGTCACTGTTGGGAGATTGTCAATCTTTGACTCGTCAAAGGGGGACCTCATGAGGTGATTGATGAAGTTCAAGGAGTGTGATTGTTCTGAGGCTGGGAGTTGTCACACCTAGGCCGTAGATGCTCCTTGATAAACTCTTTATCGCTCTTCTGGTTGACTCTGTCAATAGGGTCTGTGGCTGCACGTTTTCGCTTTATACTCCATCTCGATGTTGTTGAACTCATGGGTAAGTACTTTGGAGGTCTTTGATACAATTTAAGCAATGATAATGGCTGATCGCTATGGTCAACCGTGGCCCCCAAAACTGCTTAGGATATAGATAAGTTGGAAATTGTGCTGAGGATGAAAAAGAGACATAAGTTCACAAGATCGCACTAGATTCTCATTGTGCGATCGTCCATCAATGTACAGACTGGTGATTGAAGGCAACCTTGAACATGCCGAGTTTCAGGGCCACAAAGGAAGGATACCGGGGTACTTATCCCACAGGTACTTGCTCGCTAAGGTTGGTTTAGGTAGTACCTTCTGCAAATGGGGCAAATCGTACCTACTAGTGGACCCACCCTAGGTAAGCCCTCTGTCCTGGCGGACAGTGGGCTCCAAAATATGTAAACATATCAAAGTTGTAAACAGGTGGGTCCCTCACCAAAAAACCAACCCGTACACCCAAAAATAGCTAACTTTAAACTAAAATAACTTTTTAAATAAAAATCAGAAAAATAAACAGGCTTTAGGTTTATATTTTTTATTTATAAATTAATTTATATTTAAAATCTTAGTTTTTAAAACCTAGTATTTAAAACATGTTTTTAAAAAAATTTTTTTTTTAAAATAAATTTTAAAAATCTAAGATTTAAAATATAAATTAATCTATAAATAAAAAATATAAATCTAAAGCCCGTTTATTTTTTTTAAAATTTTTTTTAAAAATTATTTAAAGTTAAAAATTATAGGTAAATTCTAGAAATATACTACTTTTGTATAGCCCTACCTGTTTACAAAATTTTGATATGTTTACATATTTTAGAGCCCTCTGTCCTGGCGGACAGAGGGCTCACCTAGGGTGGGTCCACTAGTAATCGCAACAGCCCTGGGATAATGGCATTGGCTTAGTACTGTAACCTCACACGGTATGCTCGTCATTGTGCCAATGTGTTATTGGTCCATTACCACCTGACCATTGCATTTACTGGGCAATTGAGCTGGAACGATTCCGGTCGGACAATTTCTTGCTTCGTACCCATCAACAAACCGGACCTACATCCTTCTAAATGGTCCTCGTCCGGACGATACCGCCGTACTCTGCGATCACCCTCCGAAGCCGAAGCTATGCGACCAGCACCCCGCCCAAGAGCCGGCTGCGGCCAACCTTGAGTCTCGATCACGTTAGTCCTCGCACCCTTCTACACCCTCTAGCTACATGCATGCAACGCTGATACGTCTCATTGCTGTTGCTTCTGCAGTTCCTCCAGCGCGCCCGCGTCTTGGCCCTCTACCGCACCGTTCTGCGCGGCACTCGCAACATCGGCGACGCTGCGACCAGGAACGAGACGCGCAGCTTTGCGCGCGCCGAGTTCGAGCGCCACCGCGGCGTCGCCGACATCAACCATATACGCTACCTCTTGTCGACAGGCAAGACCGAGTGGGAGAGCATGGAGCGGTATATTGGTGGCATGTGAGAACTAGCTTAGCTAAGAACCTAGCCCGGCTATCTGACGCCCGCCTCATTCAAAGTGCAATGGTTGCTGTTGCTGATATTGCTACCGTTGCTGGCTCGTCACCTCCTTGCCTATTATCCACATCCTCCGACTTCTTTCCGCCAATTGGTCTACCAAGGCGCATGGGTGTCTGGATATTCGTTGGCGCACCACCTATCCACGTTCCATGTTGATTCCCGTCTCGACTCGTACATCGTTCGTGGTAAAAGTACATGTTGTGAGATCCGTCTGCGAGCTGACTCCTCGGCGAGTGAGCTGGGATAGCATCGTGCTGCCGTAAATATATATGGTACATCGGCCAAATGGACTCGAGCATTGGTCGTAGAATGTCGTGATATTAGCCCTGGCGCTGCTTATGTCTCGGGTTGGCGCTGCAGATGATGTATAGGTAGCCTCGGTGTCGCTTGCCGGCTTTCCTCCGCACGACCTGGTCACACACGCATATTAGCAGGCCCGACGTTTGCCACCTCACAAAGAAACTCCATGACCGGAGCAGAGTAATAGAGTTCGGGATGAGGAAACGAGGATTGACGAACCTTGCAATGTTCACATCGCTTCTTGACAGAGCTGTGTACTTTCATGCCCCTCGTCTGCTGGTGTGCTACTGTTGCAGCCAATGTAGTGGCCGTGAGGTGTGCGATCGCCGGTCTCTGTGATCGTGTGGGTGCGAGGGCGCTTTGGGAGATGAATCGAACGGCGGGCTGTTGTCGACATGTTGTCGGGAGCAGGCGAAAGGCTGGCCTTGTGTGCAGGGACAGCGCCCTGAGTGACGAGAGGAGTGACGCAGCCATGATTTGGTCGTATGGACAGTTGGTGATGCGTGGCGTGGTGGTTGTCGACAATTTGGTTGAGCCTTGCTCGCCTGGCTCAATCGAGGTGGGTCGCCATGAGAAACTGCCCAGGTGGCTCGTGAACATGCACTGTACGTAAGGGACCTAAGGCTTAAGGGACTGGCCTACTGTATATCCTGCGTAGGAGTATCCTAGCTTGGCTCCCTCCGTCTCCCTCGCTCTCCCTCACCCTCCCTCACTCTGAGCCTCCGGTTTAACATGACCTTCTTGGATTGGCTTCACTTTGTCAGTTTTAGCTAATCAATATTTTCCCTTTATGGGTAAAACAACGCTATCATGCTGAGTTGGACCAATTTGAAGTCAAGCCGGACTTTTGACTAAAGTTCAACGACCCGCATCCCGTCCGTTCAGCTTCATACAACAGAGCAGACTTCATCTTTAAGAAGACAATACCTTGAACTGGATACATCATCTCGTTTCCCACTTTGAACATCAACCGTGCAAGTCAATTGTTATGAAATTTGTTGTGCCGAGTCGTACGAGCACCTAGGCTACCTGCCGTAGGCATTGACCTTAGACTGGCCCAAGTCCCAAGTACCGAGACGTGCCCGGGTTCGCTTACGTCACGCCAACAGTGAACCTGGATGAGCTTCAAGGTGAAGCATCCGAGTCCCGGTGTTGCCTACGACATCCTTCCAACATAAAATCGCCTTTTCCCTTCTCACACGCCGCCAGCACCATAGGACTTACTTTGCAAGCCTGGCTTGGTATGGCTCCCAGAGCCCTCGTAGCAGTATACCATGGGCCAAACTTCGTCACACGAGGCTCACAATGCCTCTAAAGCCGAGCTCACAGCACATCTAGTACGCCCCCGGATCAGGTTCCCTTGCCCCCTTACCGAGCCTCAGCTCACTGATCTTATGGCTAACAACCTCACCCTCTATAGGCTGACAAGTTCGCGCGTAGATGCTACGAGCCTCTTGAGCTGTATTCGTTCAAGGACAACTTCAAGTCTCTATGTGACAGCGAGGGTGATGTGCGGTACCTGAAGGAAGATACCGTTGCTCGCTTCCTCGAGCTGCCTGATATTCTAGCTGTTTCCCCCGTCATATTTCAAATGGTCTCATTCATCGGCGCCTTTCCTTTTCTGCAAGATGCACCTGTTATCCTGGGATGGGAGAACATGATCATGGTCGTTGCCATCATGACTGAGCGCTACACCAAGGTCCTTAACAAGGGTGCCGCCAACCGAAGAAAGCTGTTGTTCAAGAGCTTGGCTGTGTACGACCGGAAGCTGTCCGAGATCCAGAACAAGACGCCAGCATCATCCGACTCAGACTCTGCCCCAGGACAGGTTAGGAGTCATGCGCCTGGTTTTGCAATCGATCAAGCCGGCGACGATTCCAACGATGGCCATATGAACGACTATAGCTACGACGAAGAAGATGATGATTTGGTCATGGCCGCCCTAGACTCCCTCGATATCGACGAGGCTTTTAAGACTGGCGACTCGCATGCAGCGACCACCCGTGGAGCCATGATCCCAGCCGATAACTTTCGTCGATTAATCATGCTGCTACTCCTCACGTCCCCGCTGGGTCCTCAGGAGAGCCTATCAACCTATGCCGACCGAGTCACAGGTGCTCATCTCGATACCCTTCGAGCTACCGCGGAGAACGTGTTGTCTGCATTTATTAACGTGGAGAAGTTTCCCGGCATCACCTTCGCCCAATTTCAGGAGACACTGCCCGTCAATTTTCCTTTCCTCTTCAACGCTCTCAACCCCATATTTGAGCATTTCCTCTTCTCAAAGAACTTGGACCTTTCAAAGCGTCAAGGCGGCGTGGCCTCAACACTCCCTGCCACTCTCGCGCTACCGCCGCTCCTCCAAGACAAGGGCCAGATCCTGAACTTGGACGTCCTGTCGCAGCTGTCGTTCTTCATTGATGGCAATGACCTGTTTCGGAGACTGCGTCTTCTGTACTCGGGCGCAGACGCCGGCTATTCGATGGGCAGTTTCGAAACCAAGGTATTTAACTGGCGCGCTCCCACTCTCTTCCTAGTATCTGGAACCCGACTGGACCCCACAGATCAATCACGACGCGGATCAAAAGGCGTGTTCTACGACTCCCTGCCGCCACAGCGGTTTCCCAACGGAAGCAGTCCCGATCGCGACCGGATGGTCTTTGGAGTCCTCGTTCGACAGCCATGGCGTGTGACGAGCCGAGAGTGTTTCGGTGCCGACGACATGATCCTATTCCAGCTCGCTCCCACCCACGACGTCTTCCGGGCGTCCTCGGTGAACAAGAACTACGCCGCGTTCACGAAGCCGCCCGCGATGCACCCCGGCATCAGCTTTGGCTCGTCGCCGCCTCCCAGCACCTCATCTGCCCGCCACGCCCCACTGCGGAATCTCGGCCCGGTCTCGCTGGTGCTGGACTCGAGTTTCGAATTCGGCGTGTTCCACCACGACCACATGTCGCGCGGAGGGGCGTTCGCTGGTAGCGCCTCGCGCAAGTTTGATTTCCAGGAGCGCTTCTCTATTGACGACATCGAGGTCTGGGGCTGTGGAGGCGACGAGGAGGCGAAGATGCAGAGGGAGCGGTGGGAGTGGGAGGCGCGGGAGGCCGAGGCCAGGAGACGTGTAAACCTGGGTACTGGTGATATCGAAGCGGACAGAGCACTGCTGGAGATGGCGGGTCTCATCGGATCCAACCGGAGCGGGGGCTCAATGGCTTAGTTGAGGCTGTAGGACGCGGAACAATGGCATCACGGGTGTTTAGATGTTGCGGTCAAGCGATTCGTGACTGGCGTTCAAGGCAGGGGAGAGAAACTCTTGTCGGCGGGCACGACTACAGAGGTACAAATATTTCTGGGTGCTATTTGCACCGAAGCTGAAGCTGCACCAATCTCTGGCACCCACATTGGTAAGTATGACCCACCACAACTGCTGGGATACACGTCGAATTTGTATGAAATTGCGGCCCTGGCTGCCACTGATGTATATGTAACTCGAGGTAATGGTTGAATTCGACCGCTCAATCGATTTTTGACATTAGTATAATACAAATAGATTTATGTACAGACATGGAGTTTTGTGTTCCCCCAATGAGTGATATTGCCAGTTCAGCTACTCCAGCGTGAGGGTTTGCATAGACACAGTATTCATTCCTGCAACTTTCGGGTGTAGCAGGGCCTGAAGACGCTGTAAGGGATATTGCATTTTATTTCTTGGGTACATTGTCGTCAGGTTTGCTCTGGTCCGTAGATGCCTTGCCTGTGCCGAACCAGCCGCCAGCATTGGATATAGCATTTAGCACGCCCGAGCCGGCGCTGTCAGTGCCGGACGAGTCGGCTGCCTTATCGGCCGGCGCAGCAGCATCCGGTTCCTGTTTGAGGCCCAGCTCGGCCTTCCTCTGCTCGCGGCGGTCGCGCTTCCGCTTGACGGCGGCCTGCAGCTTCTTATCCTCCTCGTCGCGGACCTCGAGCTCGCGCAGCCACTTCTGGTTGCGCTCCTCGGCGCGCTTCTGGGCCTCGAGCTTGATGAGCTCCTTGCGCTTTTCGCGGTCGGCGCCGTAGTAGGCACCACCGGCAACGATGGCGACGACGGTGAAGGCCTGGGCGCCGATACGGGCGCGGAACATGCGCTGGACGGCGGCGCTGTCACCCCGGCGCATGGCGCGCCAGGCGTTGAAGAGGGCGAGACAGGTGAGGCCCGTGCCTGTGGGTTGGCGGGGCTATGGTCAGCGATCATTGTCATATATCTTCCGTTGTTCGTCTCCGTGCGTACCTAGGGGAACGAGAGGCTCCTCTCGTAACTTGCGGCCCATCTTCTGCATAGCAGACTCCTGGTAATCCCTGGAGACAGAGTTAGCTCGGGATAAGCTTCATACTGGCGATGCGAGTAGCGGTTGTGAACGTACTCATGCTCGTCAAAAGACGACGGAAGTGGGCGGTCGTCCGCCATGGTCTCGAGCACCTATGTAATTCCAAGTTCGGACCTGGGGGGTTGACACAGGTTGAAGAAGAAGTGTGCGGTTCTAACTCTACAATCACCGAGACGTTTCAAGGTTTCGATGTGGTTGGCTTCGATGATGCCATGGATTGCATGGATATCAACGGGCCAATGTGGAAGCTCCCGAGCTCCCTCCAGCTACCCCAGAACAGTAAATTCTCAGGTACTGTACTGTAGCCATGTGCACGGTGCCAATGCAGGGAGTAGAGCTGCAAACTTAGCCGCTAGTTCAATTCCATGAATGTACCATCAGTACCACCTGTACCAAGCAGATACTTCCAAAGAAGATCAAAAACTCCAAGAGATATCGCATGTATATTTCTAGGTTTGCTCCAATGTCTTTCGCAGCAATAGTAGCCACATATAAGAAGCTAGGGTGTCAAGGTGTGCGGGAATAGCTAGGTGCGCATGTATGGAGTATTCAATTGTAGAATCAGGTGTGAATGGACCATGTAATTAAATAGACGTAGTAGCGCCGTCAAATCGTCACTACATACTACATACGTAGTAGGTATACATCTTCAGTAACGCTGTGAATCCGCGTGCTTTGCACTTTGATTTAAAAAGCTAGATAGATTTCAAAGGTTCTGAATGGGAGGCTCTAAGCCCATGGCTCTGAATTGAAGGCATTGATCGAAGGCTCTTGTTCGAAGGCGCTCAATTGAAGGCTTCAATCGAAGGCGTTGATACCTAGGTAGGTAGGTATCCACCTGGGCAGAGAGAGACCCCGCCATGCCCGCGTTCGGCCCCGACAAAGTGCGTTTGTAGGCAGGTACCTGCGCAAGGCAGGCCCTTCGTTGACCTTTCTTTTGCTTGTGCAATTTAGCGTAGGTACACAGCAACCTTCACTCAACCATATCCATTCCAAGCTCCGAAAGCCCCAACCAGTTTGGTTTAATGGATGACCAGCAGAAAAGACTCCGCAAACACGACATGCCGGTATACCGACTTCAGAACATGGAAGCGGTGCAACAACAGAAGTATTCCATCCAAAATGTGACGAGTGAATAGGGTTTGTCTGCTGGGATGGACAGCCGACATCGGGCTAGCATCGACTAAGCACATCCTAGTGACCTGTCACCGACTCAAGTCACCGACTCTCAAGCTCTGCTGTTCAAGCTCCCGCCGTTGCCCGTTGCCCCACTACAAAAGTCACCGCGCGCCATCGTCAAGAGGACGGCACACAAGACGGCACACCGCGCCAGTCCTTTCGCTTTCGCCGTCTTCCCCCAAACACGAAGGCACCAATCTGGAACAGCGTGCCCATCATGACCGACGCCTCTCTCGTCGAGGGAGACACCCCGACCATGACCAATGGCACCGAGAACGGCGTCAACGGCGTCAACGGCCATGTCTCGCGCACACCGTCGCTCTCTGGCCTCTCTCTCACCGAGTACAGCGCAAACCCGACACCCAGTTCCGAGGCCACCTCCAACCGCGTCACCGACATCGTCCCGCCCGAGTTCATCCTGCCCAACGGGCATCCTGATGTCCGTCCCTCTGCGCCCCTGCGCCCCTCCCTCCTGTGGCCATAGCTGACGAGGCTGTCTGCCTGTGCAGTACATGCGCCTGATCCTCACCTCGCGAGTCTACGAAGCATGCAAAGAGACCTCCCTCGCACCCGCCACCAACCTATCCAACCGTCTCGAGTGCAATGTCCTCCTCAAGCGGGAGGACGAGCAGCCCGTCTTCAGCTTCAAGCTGCGCGGCGCCTACAACAAGATGGCCCACCTCGACCGCGAGCAGAGCTGGAAGGGCGTCATCGCCTGCAGTGCCGGCAACCATGCCCAAGGTGTCGCCTACTCGGCCCGTCTGCTGAAGATCCCCGCCACCATCGTCATGCCCAAGGGCACCCCGAGCATCAAGCACAAGAACGTCTCCAGGATGGGCGGCTGCGTCCTCCTGCACGGTCTCGACTTCGACGCTGCCAAGGAAGAGTGCGCCAGACTCGAGCACCAGCACGGCCTCATCAACATACCCCCTTTCGATGACCCCTACGTCATTGCCGGACAGGGCACCATAGGCATGGAGCTGCTGCGCCAGACCAACATCCAGAAGCTCGAGGCCATCTTCTGCTGCGTCGGCGGAGGCGGCCTGATCGCTGGCATTGGTGTCTATGTCAAGCGCATAGCGCCCCACGTCAAGATCATTGGTGTCGAGGCCGAAGACGCCAACGCCATGGTCCAGTCGCTGCAGAAGGGCAGCCGCGTCGTGCTCCAGGAAGTCGGGCTCTTCGCCGACGGCGCTGCCGTCAAGACCGTCGGTGAGGAGACCTTCCGCATCTGCCAAGAGGTTGTCGACGACGTCATCCTCGTCAACACGGATGAGACGTGTGCCGCCATTAAGGATGTCTTTGAGGACACGCGCTCTATCGTGGAACCCGCCGGCGCCCTGTCTCTGGCCGGGCTGAAGAAGTGGGTGGCTGCCAATCCCTCGAGCGACCCGTCCCGCAGCGTCATCGCCATCACGAGCGGCGCGAACATGAACTTCGACCGCCTCCGCTTCGTCGCCGAGCGCGCCACCCTCGGTGAGGGTAAAGAGGCCCTGCTGTGTGTCAAGATCCCCGAGAGACCCGGCTCTTTCGCCGAACTCGTCAACAACGTCATGCCCCACGCCGTGACCGAGTTTTCGTATCGCTATGCGACAGACGAAGCAGCCAACATTCTGATGGGTATCTCCCTACCAGCGGCTTCCGACAGGGTGCGTGAGCTGCAGGTGCTGCTCGACCGCATCACGGCCTCGGGGATGACGGTCGCGGACCTGTCGGGTGACGAGCTGGCCAAGTCACACATCCGGTACCTTGTCGGCGGGCGCTCCAACGTTCCCAACGAGAGGTTGTATATGTTCAATTTCCCTGAACGTCCAGGGGCCTTGGAGAAGTTTCTCCAAACCCTGCAGCTCAAGTTCAACATTAGTTTGTTTCAGTACCGCAATGGCGGTAGCGACGTGGGCAAAGTCTTGACTGGCATCCAGTGCCCAGATGACGAGGTGAAGGACTTAGAGAGGTCGCTCAAGCAGATTGGATACCCCTGGGAAGACTGCACCCAGAGCCAGGTTTTTAAGACTTTCCTCCGGAGCTAAGATCTAAGATTCTTATATAGGGACGAGGCTCAACAGTTATCTTGCAGTAAACGGCAAAGGGCCAGTCAGGAGAAAAAGGGGTCATGGCGTTTGGAGCTTTAGTCTATTCTTGAGCAATTGCACGGAGCACATTGTCGCGGCTGGCATGTCACAATTCGCTTTTGTTTGACATATGTAGGCGATAGATAAAATTCACTTTAGTAATATGTACACATAGACGTTCATATCTGAGGGTTGCTATCCCTCTCCGCTGCTGCCATTGCACAATGCTGTTCAAGATTTGGTACAATGCCAACTGAATTTTCATGTTCGATTATCAAAGCTGGTAAATATGCAGTAGATATATTGACTTTGGACCAGGTTAATTCCGTTTCACCGCTCTGATGTAAACCAGACACCTGCACTCAACGCAGGGATTATGGAAGAGAGCGCCATCAAGCCAACCTCCAAATGCGAGGCATAAAGATTGCGTCTCCCATACCTTCTTTGAACTCATTCCAGGTAGGCCAACCACAGCTGCCTTTACAATCGTCTGCGAGGAATGGATAGTGCAATGGAATGGCAGACTAACAACAACAATCCAAGTCTGTGGTAGGTCGTACCTACCTTCATCCCTCAATGTCACTACAGCACGTGCGAAACATGCGTCTGCTGCTGCCGTGGCAGGCGCTTTGCACAACCACCTCATTTTTCATAGATATCAAGCTCGATGTTGCTGTCAATACAAGATTTTTGTCTCCTGTCACTCCCAATCACAATCGTGGTTGTAAATGCGATCCCCAGTTAGCAAAACTTCCCTTCCAACAGCAACAATATTTTCAAGTGGACAGGTGCTTCAGCCGCGGGCCACAGTCAGAACAACAACCGACTATCAGTAAATCCTCATACAGCCCAAAAGACCCACGGATCAACAACCTGATTACACTTTAAAATACATTTTCTTATTTTAGTAATAACTCCCACCAACTCAACATGGCGGGCCTAGCTCTCGGCGCGGCTGCCACACAAAGTAACCCCGGAGCCGAGCACCTACAGCAACTACAGAACTTCGCTCTCGGCGAGTCGGGCGGCGACTAGAAGTCAAATCTGTTCGACTGCTGTCCCTGCGATCGTTGCGTCCTGGGACACTTTGTCCCGTGTCTCTGTACGGTCTGTTCCGTATTCCGAGTACACATGATCTGCTCTTCGCTGACTCTCCTCTTTGTACCTGGCACGCAGTAGTCGGACAGACCTCGAATCGCCTCCTCGACCCTACGGCTCTCCTGCCGGCTGTGCTCAACGCCGATTGTCTGATCCATGGGGTATTGCAATGTCTTTGCGGATCTGGGTGGATGTGCGTATGCTTTCTTGCGTGCTTGCTAGTCCTTATTCCTCTCGCTCCCAACTCCACTTCAACTCATTAGGAATCCCCCAATCTCATAGGTGATAGTCAACAACCTGAACAGCTAACCCGAAGATTGCATACAGCTGGACGATCACCAAGCGCGAGCAAGTCCGAACACGGTTCGGCATCCCAGGGACGCCGCTGAAGGACTGTTGTACCGCTTTCTGGTGCCCGTATTGCGCCGTCATCCAGCACGACAAGGAGGTGGCGACGCGCATGCCGAAGCCGATGGATCTCCTGAAGCAGCAGCCTCTGCCCGAGCCAGAAATGACCAGTAAGCATCAAAAGGAATTTTTTTTTTTCTTCTTGTGTGTCTTATTGCTCTGTTACTAACTTGGAGATTCTGAAAAGTGCCGGGGGCAGCGATGTGATTTGATTTGCGCGTCTAACGCCCCGAAGTGTGGCACGTAGCCTGATACCTATCGATGAGTTTAAGTATTTCAGTAGTCCTAAAGAATAGATGATACCGTATGAGCTAGTAAACTGGTCAATCAACGGGCACAGTTTTCCACGCTATGAATTATGGCTCGATCCGTAACTGACAGTGGGCATACACTGACTTTCAAATATTGGCTGGAACCGAGCATTTATCGTGATATTATCATGTTTTACATAAATGGATTCATTATATACATTTATCCTCATCGCAACGCAGGTGTCGTCAGGTTTCCTGTGCGAAAAGGCCAAAAAGTCACGGCTATAGCCATGTGTTCATGTAAGTAGATCCGTGTCCGAGCAAGAGAAATAACGCTGTCTAAAGTCGGAATCCGCTCGCCGTTAAGTAAAGGTCAATCGCTCTTCTCGCGTAACACTCTAGTCCTCATCGTTGCTCCAATTATGGGTATCTCAATCATGATGGCAACACGCAGACGCTGAAATGTCACGGCGGCGGCAGGCTTGAATCCAATGTGGGTGCGAGGCTGGCGTTTTAAATCGTTTGAAATTTGTTACGTTGCGTTTGTTCCATGGCCCTTCACATCATAAGTTTCCTGACGATGGCCTTCATACTCTCATACCGACGAGAGAGAATCTGGAGCCCGTTAAGACAGGCTGATTGCTCAATAACGATAATGCCGATCGTCCCTCGACGACCTCCGTCGATCGTCGTAGCTTGTCCTCCCACCATAGTACGCGGCCGGCGGGGCGCGGGGGCTGCGTCCACGAGGGTCGTGTGTAACGGGCTGCACGATCTCAACCCGACGGCCCGGGCTCCTCGAGTGATGATGGTGATGTGAGCGGTGCGAGTGTCTGGAACGCGAGCGGCGCGCGTGCCGGTCGGGGATCTCATGCTTGGGCTCGTAGGCAGCTCCCCAGGTCTTTGGCTGTCGCATGATGATGCATGACCGGATTACCCACCACAGCAGGAGGAAGCCGGCAATGGATCCGATGACGATGCCGGCGATGGCGCCGCCGCTGAGGTTGTTGTTCGACGAGCCGTTGTCGTCGCCGTCTACGACGACGGTGGTTGTTGATTGGCGGCTTGCGAGGACCTTGGTGACGGCTTGGACAACGGTTCTCGTCACATGGGACGAAGGAGCGATAGCTGGCGCCATGGCATGAATATTGGTGGTGTGTGTGTGTTACTGTGTTGCCGTGTGTTATGTGTTTAGTTTCTGATATTGAACCAGTCTGATAACCAGCTGTTTGATACGACCACACACTGTAATTGTAGGAGTCTAAGAAAGGGAGCAGTCTCGACTCGAAAGTGGCAAAGTAGAGAATCCTATTAGAACTACAGCGCCTGGGGCGCGTGAGGGGCACTACTATCTATATGCATTCACCCAGCACAAGACGCTGCAAGGAAAACGAGACACACAGAGGGAGGCAGTTTGAATGAGCACTAGACCGAAGCACGGTGACGCCATGGCTACGAAAGCGTCTATGTCTTTTGATAGTCAGTACGGTGATATGGTGTGTCAGTATATAAGGCACGAGGGCTTGGCGACATACGATTGGCGAGGGCACAAGAGGAGGCTGGGGAGAAGAGGAAAAATACCTGCAGATCCCAGATTTGGTGATACTGGCATACTGGGAAAGTGGTGGTGATGGCCAGAAATGGGCTTAATGGGATGCAGAATGATGGAGGCACGGAGGCTAGACACTAGAGTTGTGGAACTCCGACGATGGACCTTGAGACTACGGGCGTTAATCAGTCTGGATCCCATGGTGATTGGTCGGTGGGCTGCAGACCCCTGGCGGCCGTTCCAAGATTGTGGATTGCACTGCGGGTGAAGTTGAAATGGTGATGTCAAGATGAACGAACTAGTCAGTCGGCTAGCCTCCACAGGGCGTGTTCAGAGGGGGAGGCACACGCGAGACAGGCGAGGAACGGAGCAAAGCAACGTCGAGCGTTGCCGAGTGTGACCCTACAAAGATGCTTAGGTAGATTACCTAGCCACGCGTCGATTCTGTCGATGCTTTTGATCTTGACTTTTACAATTATATCCTGCTCAGTTGTAATACAGGGAGTGAGTTGGAGACTTAGGGTTCACATGGGAATCTGTAAACTGCATTGCATGGTGTTGATGCCGAAAGTAAATGTTCAATTGTACGGTGATAGGCCTGTCGGAATAATAAGACCATGGGCAGACTTATGAGCTGCAGCAACCCTTGCCTACGCTTGCCCACAACTTAAGGTCATGCACGACATTTCAGCAACAGCATGCCAGCATGGCACAACCAGCAATCCTTCTCCAGGGGCATTAATACCGCTGCACTAAGACGTACCGGTATATTTGATTGGTGATGACTCGGAGCTGGCAACGACTTACAAAATTGGCAAGTTCCAAGTTCGCGGCAACTGCCCGCACACGCACAGCACAGTACGATGCGGGTAGCGTCACTGTATCTATAGTGCTGGTCTTTTGCCACGTGATTGCGCGGCCCCGCGGCCTGAGCCGCTCCCCGATCCGCCGCTCACTAACGCGCCGACAAGTCTCACCACGCGTTTCTTTGCACTCTTTGACCGTACCAACCAACCTTGAACCCTTTCAACTCTTATCGCCGAGGCTGTACTGCTGTTGGCCGGCACCCTCTGGAACGACATGAACAATGACAACTCGTAGTGACACAATCACCAGCTGCGTGGAAATCGCCGCCTGCATCTAGCCTGCATATCTCGCCTGCATCTCGCCTGCGTCCACTCAGTCATGTGGATCCTCGAGAACGAAGGCGGAGGCCTTGGCCGTGAGTCTGCTGCTGCTGTCTCATCCCATTCCAATCTCTCACTCATGTCTCGCGTCCCTGCATCCATATCCCCCGCTGACCAATAATACCCTGACCCGCAGACAAACGAGTATGGCTTCGTCCCGGCAAGCGGTATCTCTTCGGTCGCACCGTCGCCGAGCGTACGTCCTCCCTTCCCCAGCGTATATACCCTCGCCTCTAATCATACCCCAGCTGGCCAGCTTGCCATACAAGGAGATGATGCAAAAAAGATCTCGCGGAAGCATATGACCATCACCGTGGACGGTGTGGAAGACGGCCATGCGGTGCGTATCATCGTCCTGGCTCATGAGCGCTTAACCCAGCCGCTGACGGAGCCTTACTAGGAAGTAATGAGCAGTCGCTCTCGTGTCACAATCGAGGATCTTGGTTCCAAGGCTGGCACCAAGGTTAATGGTACCAAGTACCGTGGCGAGAGTTGCACACTACCGGAAGATGTCAACACACTACAGATGGGCACCTTCTCCGCCATCTTCCGGTTTGTCCCCCTCATTACTTTACCAACTGCCAACTATAGCTAACAATGCTCTGCTGCGCCCCAGTATCACCTGGTTTCCCGTTGTTCTGAGCTTCTCCTTTACCAGCAATCAACTCCGCGCGAACCCCTTCGCCAGTCTGCGCCAAACTTTCGAACAGCTCGACATTAAGCTCCTGTCTGACTACGATATCCCGCTTACTACCCATGTCGTCTCCAAGAAGCGCAACACCCCCAAAGGCTTGCAGGCCCTGATTAACGGCAAACACATCGTCAGCGACGGTTTTGTAGAGGCCATCGTGAATGCTGCTTCCCCCGAGACCAGCGATGATGGCGTTACCACGAGCTCTCTCGAGCAGGACTTCGATGCCAACTGGCCCGATCCCATGCGTTACCTGCCGCCGCCGGGCGAAGAACCGATACCGAGACAACCGGAGTCGTTCGCCCCTAATCCTGCACGCATCAAGATATTCGAGGGGTACACCTTCATATTCTATCAGGAGAAGCAGTACCACAGTCTCCTCGCGCCCATCACGAACGGCAGGGGCAAAACCCTCCTCAAGGTAGCCCTACCGGGTGAAACGGAGATCGATGACTTCATCCGCTATGTAAAAGGAGTAGCCGGCGAAAAGGGGCTGGGCGAGTTCGAGGATGGCAGTGAGGGCAAAGGCGTTGTTGTGGTCAAGTGGATGCCCAGCACGGAGGAGGGCGCGGATTGGTATGCCAATTTTTTCAGGAACATATCCTTGCGTCTGGATCACCGCCTCGTCGACCAGAAGGAGTTCCTCGATGCCATCTTGAGCAACGACGCAAGTGGCCTGCGACGACCCTTGGAGTTTGAGTCACCCCCTGACACCTCTCCAGCAGAACCACCGCCAGTATCTACCGAGGAGCAACCGATGGATGTCGACCCTGTAAAGGATGAACCTCCACCATCCCGGGCGCCGGTAACTCGAAGAAGGGGCCGTGGACCCATCAGGAGTCGGTTTCAGGGCTTTGCCATCTCGGTTGATGACGAGGAGGACAACAATGCCCCGGCCGAGGCACCCGCCGATGCCATGGAGGTTAACGACCCCGCGCCTGCACCAGCCCCTGTCGACGCTTCTCAGGGAGGCCTTTTCGTGTCGCAAGATGTACCTGAACCGGAACCTCAAGATATTGCCCCCGCCTACCAGCCATCACAGCGATCGCGGCGTAAACGGTCGGCCTCGCCATTACCCGAGCCTGAAGACATCATGGACATGATAGCGCCCACAGCTGCGCAAGTGAAACGTCGTCGGATTGCCGCCGGCGAGGACCCAGTACCAGTACGACGTCGCGAGAAGTCGACGACACCGGCGGATACGCCAGAACAGCCCAGCGTCGTAAAGAAGCCGTCACCCAAGGTCAAGAAGGAGGTAGATGTTCTCGAAGCAGCGCGTCAGCATCGCGAGGAAGCCGAAAGGCGTGCAAAAGCGGAGCGTGACGAGCTCGAGGCAGACCCCGGCGAGCTAGACTATGCCGCGATTCGCCGCCTCCACATCCAGGAGCCAATGGCGCTGCGCGCCCTGCCGCAGGCTCGCACGCGCGAGCAAGACATTGCTGACGGGCGCTGGGATCCAGCCTGGAACGGACGGAAGAACTTCAAGAGGTTCAGGCAGCGAGGCGCGACGCAAGGGCGAGGGCTCGACAAGATCATCGTGGTGCTTGAGGAAGCCCCGGAGAAGAACTACGGCATCAGTGACGACTACTGGCTTGATGACCCCGTGAGCCAGCAACGGCCCAAGAAGAAGCCCAGCGAAGACCGATCGCAATCGCGCGTGCAGAGCCAATCTCAGCGCAACCGATCACAGAGAACAACGAACAAGGACAGTAGTGCCGCAGCGAAAAGTTCGGCTGTGAGACAGAAACTCGCCGAGAATCTAGCGCCTCTCGACAGCAGCGAGGACGAGGTGGAGGTTCCAGACACGGGAGTTGCGCATCACGAGAAGGAGAAGGATGGCGAGCAGGATGACGACGGCGACGACGACGACGACGTCATCATCTCGTCCACTGCGCGCTCACGCACAACGAGGTCGTCAGCGAATACAACGCAGTCGCAGCCGCGGATCACCAGTAGCATCAAGAGCAATACGCGCAAGCGGCCCGCGGCAGAGCCACCGGCCAAGGAGAAACCGCGCAAGCGGGCGAAGGGGCTGGCTCTAGACACCAGCCAAGCGGATAGCGATGACGAGGATGACGATCTTCGCTTCCGTTTCGGGAGGCGGTGAGGATGTGATCGCGTTTCACAGGCTTAAGTCAAAGCGAAGAAGAGCAATAGAAAAACATGCTGCTCCTAAATATGACTTCTAATTCTAGCTGGGCAGGGTAATGGAAGCTATCGGCGTATAGCATCCAAAAGGGTATCGATCTAAGCTCGGGGCGTTCTACTTATATATGTACATCTATCATCTTTGCTAGCCGCCGTCTGTCTATAATGCCCTTGGGGGTAAAAATAGAGAGAATGCTGATACCCCATGATCATGGGTGTGAAAATGCGTAAACCCATAGCCGTGTATCCGATGCGAAGCAGTCTATGCGAAACCGCTCTGTCATCGTCGTCGTGAAATATGCAATGCGTGATGAACCTTTGGCCCAGGGTCTGCTATCCGTAGTGAAGCGAAGAACCACAACAACCATCCAACTCGTCCCAACGATCTTCCAAATCCTCAAACCCGACGCCGCCGCAGCTCTATCGACCCACGCTTCTCGTCAGTCCATCAATCATCAATCCATCTCATCCATGTCCCCACCCCCCGCCACGTCTCCCTCGTCCACCAAGAGGCCAATGAGACAGCTACTCATCATAGTCTCGTAGTTGACCCAGGGATGGATCTCGCCAAACAACTTGGTCCCGTCCCTGCCGGCGGCCCTCAGCAGCTCGGGCTCCCCGCCCGGGTGGAAGGGCAGGTAGGGCGTCATGTTGTACACGCGGCCGCCGAGGGCGGTCCAGGCGTCCTTGCCCTTGCGCCCCGTCATCTTCCTCAGCGCGGACGGCGTGACGCGGAGGTAGGGCGCGTCGGGGCCCAGGCCGCGCAGGTCGGCGGCCGGGTGGTTCGCCAGGCGCGCCCAGTCGAGCGGGGAGTGGCCTGGTTTCAGGGTCACTTTCTTGGACGGCTTGGCCGGCTTGGCGCTGTGCGTGGGCGGCGGCGCGAGCGTCGAGGTGCCGGGCTGGCGGTCGTAGGATCGGTTCGGGAGGGGCGAGGGCCGCGCGGGGGGCGCGAGGGAGGATGTCGCGGCGGAGTTGGCGACGGGGTTGAGGCGCGGGGGCCGAGGAGGCGGGGCCATGGATGGCATCTTGGGTGGTTGTGTTGGTGTTGGTGTTGGCCCCAAGGGTGGCGATGGTAGTGAGAGTGTCGGTTGTGCCATTGTTGGTGTCGCGGCCGAAGGCGAGAGGGAGAAGGACGGGATGGACCCTATGGCGGAGTCCCGGTCAGGGGCCGGTGCCGGGACGGCCGAGGCTTTCGGAGTCGTCTGCGGCGATGCGATCGTGAACAAGGGTGGCTCGGTGATAATGGGTTGATGTTCTGTCGCCGACTCTTTCTCTACCTGGGTTGCTATGTCTCCCGCTGCCTCGGTCTCTGGCGCAAGCGTGATGCTCGGGATGGGGCCGCGATCTGTTTGGACACGCCTTCGCACAGACGGGCTGCTATCTTGTCCAGTGGCGGCGACAGCAGCGCCGCTAGAGCTTCCCTGGGCGGAGAGATGGTCTTCGTCTGTCTCTATGCGTTCCGTACCAGCGGCGGAGGGTGAGCGGGTCGAGGGCGGCTGCTGTATGGTGGGCGATCCGCGGAACAAGGCAACAAGGGTCTCGATCAGAGGTGGTTTTCGGATTGCGAGATACACAACGGACGCCAAGATGAGTGACCAGCCCAGCAAGGCCATGCCGGGAATTTACCGGGAATTTATAAATTAGATCCGAAGTCAGCTGGGCTTGCTGTCCGTAGTGAGAGGCCTGGCGTGGGGAAAGAAGGAGTGGAGTTGTGTCGCTAGGTACCTAGGTATTCTTGTTGTTGATGAAGATGAGATGTGTTAGGAATCTTTTTTGGCTTGCGACTCGGCCGCCCCTAGGTCGGCCCCCTCGGCTACCTCGGACTCTAGGCAACATTTGAACTTTTGCGACACGCTAATAGCGGGGTGAAGTACCCGACTCGGGAGTATCCTTGGGTTATGCAGGGTCCTGCGCCCCCTGGCGAGCTGGGTAGGGGTCAAGGGCTCGAGGGGTCCCCGGGTTTCGAACAGGCGGGATGATCCGCTGTTCAGATCACCATCATCCCCATAACTGATACGGGATGGCAAGGACACTGACTCGACCGATCGAGGGCGTCACGGTGCATTGTAGAAAGACTTTCGATCGGAAAATAGGATGTATTGGTAGAAGTTCCGACTATGAAGCCTAGGGCGTGCAGGTAGCTGTTTATGTGTGAGAACTACATATGTAGGCTACAACTGTAATCACTTCTTCTGTGTACATACCTGCGGTCTGGGATGTTCAACTAGAGTTCATTCGTCAAAATCCGTATGTTTGTTGCATGAGTGATGTCACCCCTGCTTCGCATAGAATAAGCCCAACAATGCCTTTACGCCTTCCTTTCTTTGGTTTTAGTCGAATCGTACACGGATCGTTTCTATTTAATCTAACATCCGAAACAATTCATGTTGCACCAATGGAATCTCCAACTTGAAATAGCATAAAGCTACTGGCTGGTGTGTAATAATGTGAGGTAGACATGCGAATTCGTGCACTATCCACTTCCGCATCAAACCTCCAGCACATCATCATGATGTACACCAATGATTTGTTCTTACTTTGTAGGCACAACGATGCTTCAAAGATTGGCGCCCAACATCGACTCTGTGAACTTTTAAGGTCAAGAATTCAGATCATGCTTACCTACATATACATCCATGCGAAAATGTACTCAATTGAGAACGAAGATGGGCGTGTTGTTCGAGTCAGCCAATCCTGGTAAGGCAGCGTATAGGAGCATGTTTTCTCAGCCCAATATAGTAGTAAAAGACTAAAACAACAGATGAATTTGGAACACTGTCTTATTGAATTCCGGTGAGAACTTGACTATTGCATAGTTGTGATTGCTATGTAGGCAAACCTCCTAAGCTGTCATGGTCGGGGATACCTACGTACGTTTCCTCTTGTCTTTCTGGTAGGAGACTCATAATAGACCGCACAGTCGCTGTTTCTATTAGATTTACTGGCAATAAACGAAACGATCAAGGTCTCAAACACATGTGGTCTTACCTCAAGATGATCTGCACTTCCAGCTTGGGAGTCTAGCAGCAAGCCAGCCAAGTCCTCCTTCTTCTTCTGGAGCTCCATCACACGCTGAACGAGTTGTTAGCGTAGCTCCCAGATACCATATTGCAGTACTCACTTCTTCAAATGTGTCTCGTACGTAGAATCGCACGGTGGTAACTTCCTTCTTTTGTCCCAGTCTGTGCACTCGAGCGAGTGCCTGTTCCTCCAACGTCGGATTCCTGCGTAGGCATGTATTAGTCTTAGGATATACGGATAACCGTGTCATTCAACTTGCCAATGTGGCTCCAGGAGGTAAGCTCTGGATGCTTCTGTCAGAGTTAACCTGCCGACCAAACGTCAGTTTCAGTTTCATCGCAATGTTGAACGGTGAAACCAGGCTGTATACTCACCCGACAGCGCCACATGTGAGCGTCAGCAGTAACACTTGGACGCCGGAGTCCATTCGAAATCTATCGATAACCCCTTTCCTTTCCCTCTGAGGCACCTTCCCATCGAAACGAAGATGGCCGATCCCTGCTTGCTTGAGACCGTGTTCGACAACATCTAGCGTCATGCGCCACGTCGAGAAGACAACACTGTAGAGTGCCCGGAATTATTAGTTTTCCATTTTTAGAACATGACCTTTTAGAGGAAGTTTTCATGTTGCTGGGACTCACCTCTTGACTCCTGCTGGCTGGCGACCTAGTTCCCCGACCAATGCCGCTATTTTAGAGGGCAGCCCTGCGACCGTATTGATGCTTGCAAACTGACTTGTGGCTTCGATGGAATCCTCTTCCAATGCGGATCGGCTGAGGGAAACTGCCGCCATAGAGTGCGGTGGCTGGTGTCCGCAAGCAACGGTTCGTGGTGGCGACTGCGTGCAGTCCGAGCAGAAAAACCGATGGCACTGGGAGAAAAGCGGTGGTTCCTCGAGCATCGTTTCCGTCATGATTACGGGTAAGCCGCATAAGTGACATGCCATCGCAGTCGTTTCGAAGTGAAAGTTAAAGGTCATCTGTGCGGTCTTTATCCAGTCTGTCTCATAGACACTGTCGTATTCACCTCGAGGGGAATACTCAAGACCCAAATTACAGATCAGCCGCATCTGGTTAATTTGCTGGATGACATTCACGAATCGAGGAGCTCTGCGGTCCGCTTTTGAGAAAGCTGCTTCCTGCATAGTCGCGATAGTCTGTGTCTTGACATTGTCGTACAACGTCCTCTCCTCGAGCGAAAACACAACGGCATGGCGATAATCAGTGCGAGTGGGGCGATTGATCGTCGTCTTCGGACGTCTAAGTAGGAGGCACTGAGCCAATATTTTCAGGCGACGTACGGCCTCCTCTGCTTTGTTCGACTTCCAAAGGTGTGTGATATCGCTGTCGAATCTTTTTATATCGTCGTAAGGGTACACTTGAATAAACTTGAATAGCGCGGCCAGGTCAGACAGCTTATTCTGTATGGGTGTGCCTGTGACGGCCCAGCGCCTGTCAGAGGAGAGGGCACATATCGCTTTCGCCATTCGAGAACCCGCGTTACGGACGAAGTGTGCTACAGTTGAATAACAGGGTCAGCAAAGTAGGTCAACTTTATGGCTTAGAGCGGAATTACCTTCATCGAGGATGACCCGCTTCCATTGCGTTGAAAATAGAACGGATTGGTCTGATTTACTCCCATTTTTCCACTCAGCAGAAACAGTGTGGTAAGTTGTCAGGACAATGTTTGCGCTCCGTGTCTCCAGGGAATCTGTCATCCGCGACTTGCCGTGGTGTCGACGCCACGTTAATTGACCCAACTCTACGTGACTAACCCAGACGTTAGTTTGCCAGTCAACTGAAGAAAGCCACACGGACTGCTTACTGTGACAGTTGTTCCTCCCATGTGTCAATTACTGTAGAGGGGTGGATTAGTGTACTTAATCAAAGCTTTCATAATGTTGTGTGCTGTTGATACTCACAAGGGGGTGGAAGCACAATTAGAGTTGTGTTACTGGTGTTGCCTTCCGAAATCTCGGTATCCACAAAG
Source organism: Astrocystis sublimbata (assembly GCA_022453515.1). Classification (NCBI taxonomy): domain Eukaryota; kingdom Fungi; phylum Ascomycota; class Sordariomycetes; order Xylariales; family Xylariaceae; genus Astrocystis; species Astrocystis sublimbata. Next base: position 47,528 of record JAJNNY010000094.1, read on the forward strand.
TCTGCCTCTAGAAGATCTGTAGCAACCAAGGCAATCATAGTCAGTGTTTTACCCAAGCCCATAGGATCTGCAACGATCCCTCCGAGAAAATCTGGGGGCGGCTTAGATTGATGAGAGCCAGATACGAGGTTAACGAAGCTGATTGGTATTAGAGACCCAAAGGATATATACAGATGGCTGGGTTGGCTCTTACGAATGGTCCTGTGACCGTCGTACTCGTGCCCAGATATCTTTGCTTGAGTCAAAGGCCCATCCCTGTTCGCGTCGTAGCATGAAAGTCAGTGCCTGCATTTGGTGCCTATCGAAGTCAGCGAGTACGTGAGAACTTCAATGCATTTTCTACAATTACCTCTCGAGTGATGTCTTGATGGCGTCAGGTTGTGGCGTCTCGGCGAGCTCCTCGTTGGCATTCAGGATAGCTAGTAGCTCGGACCGCTCCGGTATGATCTCAGATGAGCCCAGCTCCGTAATATTCATGATACTACTGATCTCCGAGGTCATCGGCAGCAACACGAAGTCAGTCGACGATAGTCGATGAGGATTGCAATACTTGACTTCCCAATCACAATGTCGCGGGTCTTGTAGATATATGTCATAACTCTGGAAGAAGGCACCCAGCTCCTCGCAAAGACTTAAGGGCCCATAGAGAATGAAGTTGAGCGAACAGGGGATCGTTCTAGTGCTCCGTATTCGTCTCTTGGCCTTTGCTTCACTGTCATCCTCAAGGGTACAGCTTATCTGGAGCCGAACTGTCGGCTCTTCGAAGATTGCCTCTAACAATTGCCTATGTTGGACATGTATGCTGCCATTGGAGTATCTTTCGTGAGATAGTGTAAATGTACTGCATGAATCTAACTGTGCAGGCATTGATAGTCGAGTAGGCTCTTGTTCGGTAGGCTGTGGACCGGGCGTGAACTCGCACTCGCCAGTGATCCCAGAAAACTTCAATATCTCATGTTAAAAGCTGTGCTTTTAGACTTGCAGTGGCAGCTGCACTCACCGAGCCAAAACAAACAGTGCAGTCGCTCGAATTCCTATATTTGGGAGTCTCAGGTGCATGCACGACATCATCCACAACTCCCCAGAAACCCGACCTCTGATGGTGTTCATCCATCCTCGCCAATTCCCGTTCGGGAACATAAACCACGGATAACTTGCCAGGTCAACGACAGGCTTGATTAACTTGTGATGCGCACACCATCAAGCAATTTCGAATTAATAGCCAGTAAGGCTGTGTTTTCCATCAGATGTCGCTGAGCTACGTCTTCGTTTCAATTGGGAATTCGAGGGTCTGCATAGTAATCACTGCTTATTGGTTCAATTTGGTTGGGGGCCGTTGGCACAGCCGCAATCTGCAAATACAACCTGCAATGCACTCTGCCACTCCAATATCCTTCGTAGGCCGCACTCTCTGATCCTCGGCATAACTCTTGCTATCGGCATGACTTCTACCTTTGTTTATTCTTAATAGTCAATAGTGTTTCCGGACATCGTAGGTCGCCGAAAATGCCTCTGAGGCAAAGGGACCCAGCGACCGCGAAAGCGCAGAGTGCAATCGAGAGTGCCTTTCGTGAGATTGAGAAGGCTGTGTCGCCAGCCGACTCGAAAGGCTTCGAGAATGTCTCGTTGGACGACGTACGGAAGACGGCTCTAGACATCGAGAATCAATTAGCGGCGCGACAATCTTTACGCAATATGCGTCGTCTTGAACCACTGTTTTCTGGTCTGAACTACTACTCAAAAGCCATCGAAACACTTTGTAACGGAACTCCTTATCTGTCTTGGATTTGGGCTCCCATTTCGATAATTCTGAAGGTGAGAAACACGGGCAATTCCTTTAAGTTGGGCTTGTCACTCCTCAGCACAAATACCAAGTGTCGCATATGATACATATACTCTGACACCGAGTAACTATTCAGATATCATCGGACTACGCTGAAGCTTTCGAGCAAATAATCAAAGCGTATTCACGCATTGCCGAGTATCTCACAAGGTTCAAAGTTCTACAACATTCTTTCCGACAAAACCCTGCATTTCAACAGACGCTAGCTGTTTTCTACGCGGATATACTCGAATTTCATAAAGAAGCATACAAGTCCGTTCGGCGAAGCTGTGTGTTCTGCCACCGTACAATATACTCCCTTCTCTCTGACATCCCTTCTAGCATGGAAATTGTTCTTCCTCACGTCTTGGGGTCGGTTTCAGGGCCGGTTTGATAACATTTAGACGATCTCAAACGCCATGGAGACCAACTGGACCATGAGGCAAACGCGTATAACATTGCGGAAGCGAAGAACATGAGAGAAAGTCTTCAAGAGTGGCGACAGGAGAGTCTCCTCAAAACCAATCAGGGGGAGAAGGAACAAAATGACCGTCAATTACAAGCTATCTGCAGCTGGTTGCGAGCCAATGACTCTGACCAGGTGGTTATCTATGATCAAGTATCAAGCGAAGCATCTCGTCATCCTGGCACTTGCTCTTGGATAATTTCCCAAGCCATGATCGCGAGCTGGCTTGGCAAACAGAGTAATAGTCCGATTCTTTGGCTCCAGGGAAATCCTGGATGCGGCAAAAGCGTCATCTCTACCCAGATCATCAACTTCCTTGGCACACAGAGTTCCATTATAATATCCCATTTCTGCGACTCGTCCTACGCCTCATCAACACAGTACGAGGAAATTTTAAGGTCACTTCTGTTCCAGGTCGTCCGCAATAGCGGTTCAATGGCAGCTTTGATCTATGGACAACACGTGGGAAGAAGGGCGGCAAGTATTGCTATTCTTGAACAGCTATTGCAGTTGGCTACTGCCGCGGTCACAGACGATCTTGGCGACAACCAAGCTGTATACATGATTATCGATGGAATCGATGATATGGAGCTCGACAAACAAAAGCGATTCCTGACTCTCTTAAAACGCATATCCCGAGATAACCTGTCTCGCTCTCATAGTGCAGTCTGTAAAATCCTTGTGTCTTCTCGATCGACACAACTAATCAGGCAGTCCCTTCACAAGAAGGTCACTGTGTCTCTGAGTGATGAGAAAAGCAGATTGACAGGAGCAATTGCTACATACTCAGAACAAAGACTGAAAGCGCATCGTTCTAAGTTCGCTGAGTTATGCCTTCGGGACTCAGACTTGATGGACATTGCTCGTCAAATCGCACAAAAGGCAGATGGTCAGAACTTCATACCTGCGCCTTACTCAAGCAGTGTGCTAACCTTGGTAGGGATGTTTCTTTGGGCACGATTGGTCCTCGATTACTTGATTCACAACATATTCTACAGCAGCCAAGAAGTACGAGACGCCGTCGATACGTTACCTCGAGTTTTGGCTCAGTTGTGAGGATTTATGTCAATACTTAGGATATCAGCAAGCGAACTAACATTGTTTCCATAGCTATGAACGAGTTTTAACGCAGTTGATTACAAGATTTGACGCTCGTTCCATCAACAGGCTACGAACGATATTTGGTTGGATTGCATTTGGAAGACGTCCACTCCAACGAGCCGAGTTCCGTTCGGCACTCTCTTACTGTACTGGCAATACTTCAGTGGAGGAGTTGACACCTTCTCATATTTTCGACATGTGTTCAACCCTTGTTGAGGAACGCTCCGATTCGAGTCTGTGGTTTATACATGTCTCAGTCAAGGAGTAAGCTACATGTGTCTTGTACTCTGTACTGTACGGCTAACGATTGGCATATAGATACCTCCAAACCTATGAGAGCGTGGTTCGGCTAGATCCAAATCGAGCGTATCTTGAGCACGCCATCACTACCGCTACCTGCATCTCGTCCGGCCTCGACGTTTTCCAACCGGATTATCCCGCCCATGCCCGTTCCAAGCGGATGCTTAGAGGGCTACACGCATTTCACCTCTTCGCATATGACCATTGGATCGACTGCGTCCTCCACGCGCTCGCGCTAGGGAATGTTGAAAGAGACATGACGCAGCTGATCTCAATTGTATCTGAAGTCTCCCAGAAGCTAGCAGTCTCGGCTAATATACGTATAGGACAAGATGGAGATGTTGCAGGTACTCTCTCGGAGCCCAGGCTTGAGTTCCTCAGACCGTTCCCGCCGTTACTGTCTGTTGCGAGGGCGTTTATATCAGCTCGTACCCAGAAGACGGCTGGCTACGTAGATGGCCATGGTATGTATATGTGTTTCCCACCTTTGCCTGTATCTTACATGCTTCTAACTTGACCTTGAAGATACGATAGTTAAAGTTACAGAGCTTCGAGATGTGTTGGATAACTATCAAGTAGCTCTCAGAGAGTGTCTTGCATTGCAGGATTACCCAGGGTTTAGTGCAGAAGAGCTCGCTCAATTTCGGCTTAACCACAGAGGATCAGGTTACGTATGCCGATTCTCAACTTGCTCTGAAGGCTTCGAAACCGATGAACAGCGAATTGATCACGAGGTATCGCATGCACCACTTCTGAAGTGCCCTATTACCACATGCCAATACCCGCCCTTCCGAACAAAACAAGCGCTAAAGCGTCATGAACAAGTTTGTCATGAACATGTCCTGATCATACCTAAGATGAAGACGATCAGACGGGCCAGCCATATCACTAGGATCGATCGCGACCTGGAAAAGCCTATGGCATCTTTTCTTCCTGGGAAAGGTATGTTGCAAGTTATCGTATAGAAACTCATGCATCAATGAAAACACGCTCTGCTAACGTACCGCCATCAACTTCACGTAGGGACCAGCTCGAACCATGCATTACAAGACTACCAAATGCAACTATTGCTGAAAGAGCAGCAAGATCAGAAGAGGCCAATGATGTCAAGACATGAACAAGAACGTTACCCAGCATCTCCCCCACCTCCAAATCATGACGACTTACCCGGCTTTGATTTCGACATGTTCTTGCCAATGCAGGAGGCAGAACGGGAGGAAGAACGACATTCAAAATCTCCTCCCACACATCCATATCTCATCAACCCAGCACTATTCTCTCAGGCTACTAATCCAATACCTGCCCCTGAGCTAGAAAGGGCCCTGAAAGAATCGGGAAAGGCAATGGATGAAAAACTTGAACAACATATACATGTGAGTATCACTTAATTGCAATGCATCGAAACCCATGCCTCAATTGCCTGCTCTGCTAACATACCATTATTAGCTTCGCACAGGGTCTATGACGAACAATGAATTCTTGCAGGACTACGGAATACAGGACTACGTAATAGAGGAAAGGTTGTTGCGCAAACTGCAAAATGAGAAGCTTATGGCAAGACAAGAACAAGGAACACGCCCATCAGGCAATCGTTATAAGTGCCAGTTTGGTACATGTAAGAGCAAGGCGAAAGTTTGGAAACGAGATAACTTTAAGGCACATTTACGACGTGTTCATCAGAGGCCCAATATATCCGAGAAAGAACTCGAGACCTACATTATTAAGTAAGGACCCCAGCATGACTACTCTACGAACCAGGTCCTAATTACTTATCACAGACCACCCTCTGAGCCGATGCAGGCCATGTTCGATACTTCACATGGCTCCCAACAGGATAGTATGTCGGTACCTCACAGTCTTCCGGATGTACCCAACGGCCAGCCGAATTGGTCGTCATTCTCAGAGGTGTCTAAGCCTGGAGAGCAACTGAGCCCGGTGATGGATGCGACTAGTCCAATTCTCAACATTACCGTCACGCCCCAGGAGTTCCAGAGTGCAAGGAATCACAAACGTTTCGAGAACGTACCAGATGATAAACTTCGAGAAATGGTGTACCAGATAAAGCTGCATACGTACAGGGAGGTCGCTGCCAGCCAAGCATCCCGAACCCCGAAAGCCTCCAACTTATCATATCTGTTGAATAGACCCAAAGGACCCGATGATCCCAACCGGGTTCCGCAAACGAGGGCACCAGAAGAGCAAAGAAATGCAGAGGCGGAGATGCAACAACGACAACAACTATAACACAGTATGGCCTTGCAGATGCAGAATGAGCCCAAGGCAAGAGAAGAAGAGAGAAAGGCCGTCTCTGAACGGGGAACTGAGAAGGCTAGCAGTCAAGCCCGTGGCACAAGTAACAATGAAAGCCAGATGGAGGCCCTTGCCCCATCGCAATACTGAATATTCGAGTAAACAATAAACGATAAATGCAATCCGAGTTTTCGACTTTGTTTATGTATTTGATCTGCTACATGGCTTCGTTGTTTCGGTGTGGCTTGCCACGTCCACTGTGAGGCGCACTAGTTCATATGGCATGCAGTATTATGGGTATAAGTGATGCGCTCGATCTTCGCTGGGCTGGGCTGGGCTGGGCTGGGCTGGGCACGAGTCGGACCTGAGCATCTGATCCGATGGTTGAAACATGAACAGTCTGGCAACGGCAACAGGTTGGATTGATGTGCAATATGTATGATATTACTTACGAGTACAATGGTTTCTTTCTAAGTACTGTAGGTAGCAGGCCGGCTCAGCCGCAAAGAGGGCTGTCTGTCTGCAGTGGGCTGATTGATGGAGGATGTGTGGTGCAATGGAGAGTGGTGGCTAATAATCATCGTATAAGTGCTAACTTTAGTGACCTAATCGCACTTGCAGTGGGCGTCTTACTCGGTCCAGGGTTGGCCCGAGCGAAAATGCGGTGTGCATGAGGAGACAATCTCGTGGTTGTCATTGCACGGCCATGCTCCTGCCCGGGAACCAGGCTCGCCAGGGAACATCCCCCACACGAGAGCGATTTCTCTGTTAATTTTGGCAGAGGTATAATGACGTGGATTGATGAGATTCCATGCAATTGCATTGGCTCATGAGCAATGCCCATGCCCATAAACTACTGCACACTCGCCAATCTATCTACCTTACCCAAGAATCGATTGTGCCTTTTGCAAACCCTCTGGCATTCTGCGAGATTTGGAGAGATGCAACTTCTGCCCAACAGAGATTAATTAATTCAGCAAGGGGGGCCTCACCGTCAAGACTCGGAAGACCACGGACTAGCGGGACGCCGGAATCTTACGCTATCCAGCCCGCCTAACCCAAGGTGGCAGAATCCAGCCTGGCCGGACGAATAGGGGACCAAGGGGAAGCAACCGACAGCTTTTTCTACTGCAACCCGAGCAGCGCGGGCTCTCACCTCGTGCACTAGTTGTTGCTTGCAACCAGCCAATTGGACGGGCATCACAATGGGCTCGACATGTCTCGGCGGCCAGAAGGCAACGCCAGAAGCAACAGCAGAGGCTGTCTACAAAAACCAAGCTGGCCAAAATGGCCAGAATTATCAGCATCGTCGGGATAGCCAGAACAGCCAGCTTGGTAGGAGGGCGGCAGCAACGCAAACAAAGTCGTCGCTGTCGCTGTCGCTGTCGTACTCCAGCAGCAACAAGACATCAGGCCCGATGCGGACAGAAACAGCCAGGTCGAGCGCGCCAAAGCGGGTCCCGTCAGCCACCACTGCCAATCGTCTCCCTGCCAAGACGCAACCCCATGCGACGCCAATCTCGACGACCCGCAACAACAACAACAATCACAACAGGAATATCACAGGCCAAAAGACCGCCCCTGCCTCGACTGCCTGTGCGACCACTCACGCGCCACGCCTGTCCCTGGTACCGCCGCCACAACAGCCGCCGCCGCCCCCGGCACCACTATCGCATCCACCGCATCCACCACACCCACCATCACCAAATCTCTCCACCGCCAGCACATCACCACTACCAACACCACCACCACTACTACCACCACTGTCGTCACAATTACGAGTAGCAACAACAACCACCACCAATACCACCAATACCACCAAAGCAGCACCGACCACTGCTCGTAAATCATTAACCACAGCAGCAACTACGAAAGCAACAGTACCACCAACAACAACAATAACACAACGTTCGCGTGCACGGCCATGTCCATCTCCCCTCTCGCTCACTGCCGCTTCTGCCACTGGTAGACGAAACCCCCTGTTGTCGCGAGATCAAAATGTTGGTCCCGTGCTGGCGCCCGCTGTAAAGGATCAGAATCTGAATAAGATGGGCCACGAAACCTCGACGAACCCCCCCACCGCCAACCCCAACCCCAACAACACCAATACAAACGCCAACTCTCGCCCGCCGATGCCCTCGCTCAGTGCCACCGCCGCGAGGGGTCTCAGTCGCGCACCTCTGACCCCCAAGATCGCCTCCGTCTCCAGGCACTCCCACCCCCAGACCCCCAGTCTCGCGGCCACCAACAGCACCACCGCCGCCGCCGCCGCCAGCGCCCCGACAGTCCGACGGAGCACCCAGAAGCGCCCCGTCTCCACCATCGCTACCTCGACCCGCAGCCCATACGACGACTCGGCCACCGTCTCTGCTGCTGCCGCCGCCTTCAACCCGCACATCGTCCACAATGTTGCCAATGTCACCCCCCGCTCCGGGTCCAGGCAGAGTCGCGTCAACAGCGCGAGCAGCACCCCCAACGGCACCCCCAGCCAGGACCGCTTCGACCCTTGGGACGTCAGGCCGCCTCTCGCCATCTCGAGCCCTTCCGCCCATGGAGACCTGCCGAGGCGGCCTGTCGTGACCTTCAGTGCCGTCAGCCCCGACCGGAACCCCAATACGACCATGCCCTCGAGGCAGGACAGCGCGAATGCCCGCGACTCCAAGTTCTTCCACGCCAGCGAAGCCAAGACCTCCCGGCCCACGAGCTCCTCCAAGATGACCTCCCCGAGGAACTCGGCCTTCTTCTACGCCAATAGCAACGGCATCAAGTCCAAACCCTCCAGCCCTGCCACCATGTCTCCTCCCCTGTCGCCAGCTCTGAGCAAAACCCACGACGCGTTGAGCAAGTTCATGTATGCGAATGGCACCCCCGAGCTGCGTCCTACACCACCGCCTCTGGCGTCCCGTGCCTCGGAATCGACCGTGCCCACCACTTCGAAAGCGCCCAATGCCCGCACCTCGGGCGTCATGACGCGGCCTGCCTCGCCCAGCAAACTACCCCTTCATTCGCCATCGTACCGGAATAGTATTGGTGCCCAGAGTGCTAGTGCCGCCGCTCCTATCCCCGCGGCTCGGGCTCAGGTTTCTCCTCCCGCCTCGGTGGCACCACCTGCCCCCGCGCTGCGGCGATCCGGCACTGCCACATCACGATCGAGTGGACATTCACGCTCGAGCAGTTGGGTCAAGCCAGATGGTGTTTCGGAGCCTCTGAGGCCCATGGCATCGCCCACCATCGGCCTGTTCCCGCCCGCCAACCTGACTTCCGCGCAGCCTCCGCTGACACTGGCCTCCATCATCCAAGCTGCCGAAGAGTTCACCGAGCTCGAGGAGGATGGCTCGCCTGATGAGCAATCGGCGGTGCAGAGCCCCACCAAGTCCAATGAGTCGTCGGCAGATCCCGTGACCGAGCTCATCGCGAACGCGCGAAGGGAACGGAAAGTGCAGGACTTGCAGATCAGAAACGCGTCCCTCGAGGCCATTAACCGTACTTTGGAGCGCCAAATGCGGAAACAGACAGCCGAATTGCGGCGGTTCCGGCGTCTCTCGCGCTCTGGTCATTTGTCTGTCGCCTCCACCACCGCATCCAGTCGGGTGCCTTCCGGAGCCATATCGGAGCTCGACGTCGAGTCTCTGGGGCTGTCGGATCTGAGCGAGGAAGAGCTCTCCATGAGTCGTTGGGAAGACGAGTCCTTTTCGGACACCGAATCGGCATCATCCGGCGTGAGTCCCAGCGTTATTGCAGAACGGGACGAGAAGCACCGCCACCGAGACGAGGAACGCCTGCAGCTTGACTTGTCCAAGCACCAACAGATTCTCGTTGACTCGCAGAAGATTAACCAGAGCATCAAGAGATGCCTTGATTGGTCCGAGGAGCTCATCAACGAAGGGAAGAAGGCTCTCGACTATCAGGTCAGAGTCAGCGATGTCAAACTGGGTGGCAGAGTGTTGATCCCTGTGGAGGAAGAAGACGACAATAATACGAGGTTGCCACTTTCCGACAACACGGTCGCGCTTGGCGACAAACTGGTAGAAGCCGATTCTGAAGGATCAACGAGCTGGGGAACGGAACCACAAGACCGGGACAGCGGCATAGAGCTAGCTAGGGACGGCGGATAAGAAAGAATCTAACGAAAGAGATCAGATCGACAAAACCAATCATCACTCGTTCGGACGAATTTCTTTTTTCCAACACATACAAGGTCCGGACCGGCGCTCAGGTATAAACGATGGTAGCGATGGCGTTATAATTACCTCGGTGGTGGCGAGCCCTGCAGCGGGCACGTTTCCAGGTCGTCTTTGACTTGGTTTTTAGACGGGTATCCCGTCGTTCTTCTCTGGCATTCTCTTTGTTACAGCCCATAGCTTGTACCAGCACCGCACAATACCCGGAACAAAACACATACACCCCGCCAAACAACACCCACACATAAGCACAGCACCATGACTCGAGCTCGACACCCATCATCGCAAAATATTTTGATCTTCACCCTTATCCGTCTAATGTCTTTATCGTAAATGTCGTTTCTCTCTTTTTCTTCGTTTTCATGATGATACCCCCATATACTGACCCGGTCGGTTGAGCAACGTACAGCCCCGAGAGGGCAAACTTGCCAAAAGCACAAATTAAACTTAAGTAGAGGAGATGCCGTTTTTTGAGGTCTTCAGGCTTCTGATCAGCCATGTGAACAAAAACAACAAACATTTAGACGACACCCTACATACCAGCATAAGCATAGCATGTTGCCTGCATCGACCATGGGTTATTGAATCCTGTGTCTCATGTATATATCTTGGTACAGAAAAAAAATCCCAATCCATGATAATCCACATATCAATTTACTCCGAGCTTGTCAGACTGGAAAAGTCTGTGCATCTCCAACCCCTTTTTTACCGGAATACGATATTTCGCTCTTCCACGTCAAGCACCTTGTTGCTCTCGACAAAGTAGGTAGGCGGATAAAGGCAGCATGGAAAGTTTTCAATCGCGACCTTCAATGTTCGTCGTGACGTAGTGGAAGAAGCTCTGTGAGTCTAGTCCTTGCATTTGGCATGTCTTGATCCATCTTTCGACCTGGTATTCATAGATGAACAAAACTTGGTAACACTTGAACCGTCCCATTGTCTTCGGGAAGCAGCAACGGACCGCCGACCATAAAATAACTGCGTACATGAGCAAGACAAAGGGGATGCCGAAGAGAATAGTCGTTGGAAGCACATGCCCCCAGTTCGTACACAGCGCATAGGCTTATAGGCTTCCCAGTGGGGCCCGTTGGCCGAAGCAAGGATTTATACATTCATACATTGCTTAACTATATTATAGCACTGGCTCGGAATCAGAAGGGAAGCGATGTTGACCGTTCTTTGGGTGAAAAGTGCTTCAGTGTCAAGAATTATGATTGCAGCTAGCTAGCTCACCGCCAAGTCCAAAAGCTGCTCGTATCGACAACAACGGAGATATGCAATGCACATGAGGTTTTGTAAGCAAACGCCGAGTGTCGTGTAAGTGAGTCGATTAATTAATTTCATTCTCATCTCTCAATTGAGGGGGTGTAGATTATTTTCAAATATCCCACGACGAGCTTGATCTGCGTCTTTACTACACCTAGGGTCAAAATGATGCTGTCAGTCACGGGATAATCTACTCTTCATCTAGGTACCCTCATCCCCGTGAACTCTGCCCTCTCACTCTCTGAAACCCTCGACGATCCAAAACCCATGAACCTAGACAGCTCTCGGGTGTGGATCCGTGATTGGAGGCTGATAAGGTAACGCACAAACACAAGAAGTCTCTCTTGCGAGCCTCACTTTGCAAGCAAATCACTGCCTCCATTCCGAGTTGAGGTGGTGGGCCAATATTCCCATCCTCTTTTCGCTAGTAGTCTACCCAAGTCTAATCTCACAAACAGTAGACCCCCCCAAAATGGCGAGCAAGTTCCCATGCCCCTTTGAAGTCTGGCACGCACATACACACAACATGAACACTCCTGAGCTGTATCTCGACGGAGCTATTAAAGCGTCTTCCTCGCATTATTAACAGCCTCTTTCTTTCCTTTCTTCCCATATTTCTTCAGAGGGGGGTATATCTGCGCCTCGGCCGAGGCTTCGCCGGCCCTCTTCTTCGCAACCTTGTTTTCGTCTCTCTTCTTCTTCTTCTTCGAGGCCATCATCTTGCTCACACTCGCCTAGGCGGAAGCTTCGCTGGGCTTCTTCTTTACGTCCTTGTCCTTTCCTTTCTTTTTAGTGTCCTTCTCCTTCTTCATGGCCGCCTCGGCCACCAGCTGTTCGAACGCCATGTAATCTCCTTCTTCTTCGGGTGATCTCTCAGCCTGTTGACGAAGATTGTTAGTTACCATAGGTGGGACATGTGACCCCAGATGACCGGGAAAGGGGGGTTCAGAGGACTTGCCTTTGACAGAATCTCGGCCAGCAGCACGAGGGCCTGGGCGCGCTCGAGCCTCTTGTTCAGGGGCACCTTCTTGTCGTAGAGGACGGCGTCGCAGACCTCGCGCAGGACGCCCTGGATCTCGTACTTGCTGCCGCGCCAGGCGGCGTTGAGGATCTTGCCGGTAACCTTGCGCTCATACTCCATCTTGCGCTCGTCGGTCCAGTCCTCGCCGCCTTGCTCCTCCATGCGGGCCATCTCCTCCATGGTCTGTTGGGCGTCGATGGCGGACGAGATGGTGTTCCAGGTCTCCTTGAAGAAGGTACCCTTGTCCTTGACGCGGCTGAAGAAGCCGCTGATGCCGAGGAACTTCTGCGACTTGAGCAGGGCGGTGGCCTTGGAGAAGTAGACGGCGCCGATGGCGTGCAGGATGTCGAGCCCGAAGCTCTCGATCTTGAGGTTCTCGACCTCGAGGGCCGTCTTCTCCTGGAAGGCCTTGGTGACGTCGGGGCCCTTGTCGGTCTCGGTCCAGACGGAGACCCTGTCGACGAGCTTGCGGGCGAGGGTGTCGACGCGCTCCTGGCGAATCCTGGCGCGCTCGGCCTCGTAGGCTGCCAGCTTCTCCCGCTGCTCCTTGGTCAGACCGGCCTTCTTCTTCTCCTTCTTCCGCAGCTCCTTCTCCTCCTCGGTCTGCCCCTCTACGTGTGTGTCGTCGGAGGGGCGGTCCATCAGCGCAGGCCTTATGGGGATGGCGTGCCTGGAGGGTGTCGAGGTGCCGGAGGCGCTAGGTGCGGGCGACGGCTGCTGGGGTGGGACGGGTGCTTCCTGCTTGGTCGGGGTGGTCTCGGCGGGCGGTGTGGTGTCGGTGCCTGCTGCTGTGGCTGCACCGGGCTTCTCGGACTCGGACTCGACAACGACGGCGGGCGGGGGAGCGGTGGTGGCGGCGGCGGCAGCGTCCTTCTCGTCTGTGGGATCGGTGGGGGCGTCGGGGTCGTCCTGGCCATCGGTGGTGATCTCCATGGCGGTGTTGAGGTCCTTCATGAGGCTGATCTCGCCGATCCAGTCGACGAAGGCCTCGCCGCCGAAGATGCTGCTGAAGAACTCGGCGGGGTCGACGAAGCCCTCGCCGGGCTTGGCGCTCTCCTTTCCATACTTATCGTAGGCTGCGCGCAGGTCCTTGTCGGACAATACTTGGTAGGCCTCGCCGATGGTCTGGAACTTCTCGTGAGCGGTAGGGTCGTTGGGGTTCTTGTCTGTGAGGGGAAGGTCAGCGGAACGATGTGACGAGACGTCAGGTGTGGCAATGCATGATATGCGGACCTGGATGATGGACGATGGCGAGCTTGCGATAGGCCTTCTTTATCTCGATTTCGGTGGCAGTGGGTTGCACACCCAGGGCGTCGTAGTAGGTGGTGTCGACGACCATGGTGAAGCGAGAAGAAGGAAGAAAGGGAGGAGAGGGGGGAAAACAGAAAAATACGAAGGCAAAGGAGGATGTCAGAAGGAAGGGCTAGGCAGGTAGAGGTAGGTATGTGTGCGACGTTGAGGGTATGTCGGGGATGGAGAATGGTGGATGGTGGATGGCGGGGTGTGTCTCTGTCGATCAAGATTTGGACAGGGGTCGGTGTTCAGTGGTTACGCTATGTCGCTGTGTCGCTGTGTAAGTAGGGACTTAGTAAATGGTACCTTTATGTACTACTTAAGTAGGTAGACATGGAGGGATGAGGTTGGACGGGTGATGGTTTTATTTGTTTCGATGTGGCCGTCGGTGGATGGAGAGTTAGTTGGGTGGATGGATGGATGGATGGAGGGGCAGTTGAAAAGCGCTGCGGCGGTGAACTTTTGGCGTCGAGAGAGCCAAGACAAGACCCAAGACCCAAAGAAGACGGGAGCCGGATAAGCAAACCTTAGCAAGCGCGTTGCAGTTGCAGCCTGGTGCGATCTTGGTGTATTATCATTGGTACCTTCCTACTTACCTAATGTTGCTTTCGATCAGGCAGCTATGACCTATGACGAATTTCTTAGCCAAGCCCCTGCCAATACGTCCACTTTCCCCAGGCCCAGCTGAGAGGTTCGAAGCCTGAGCGTGCCGAACCCGCTCTTCCCTCCCCATCCACCCACCATCATGCATCCCGAACTCGTGGCGTCGCAAGACAATCCACCGTCTGCGAGCGGCACATTTCTGCTTACCATTGTTCACCTCATGGCGATATGAACGAACCCTGACGCCAGCTCAGGTAGAGATCGACAGCATGACGCAAATGCCTGTGGTTCGTGAAGCTCGATGAACCGAGTACAACCTCCTCTGTCGTGCCGTACCTACAGCATACCTACCAATGGCGAGGATTTGCCGTCTGCTATATCCCACCGGGCAGTCTACATAGAACTCAGAGTGTCTGAAGATGCACTTGACCATTCAAACTATGAGTGGCAATCAATGGTCACTGCCCACTTGCTCCCAAGCGCCTCTGCGACACTTGCAGCCATCGTCGACGATGCGCCACATGTGGCTGGAGGCTGGATTGGCAGCTCAAGTGGCATCTGGGGTTAGCTCGACCATTTCATTGCTGTTATCAGAGGGAGGATACTGGCCGAGCGCGATCCCGGATGTACAGGCGAAGAGGGCTGAGGGTTATCGCCGTATGCTAGGCCGTCATAACTCCTTTGAATGATATCCAAGGTGGTAGTAGATTTGATGTTGATATAGCTTGACAGAACTGCGCTGTCAACGCTCCATTCCGGAAGCACGCTCGTTGGTGTTGGCGTACCAGCCAGGCCCAGCAACCGAACCAACCTTTTGGTTTACCCAAGGTGATAGATCGTCTAGATGGGTTTTCGTCCTATTGGTATCTTGTAAATCTGCAAATGCATGCTGGAGGGCCGATGGTGGTCTGTCCCCTAATAGCCAAACAATTCACTCTACAGCTACCCTTACGGATTCCACTACTTCATCTTACTTACAAGCGTGTTATACACAGCCTATAGGATGACCTGCATAGACCGAGAATCAGAATATGCGAGTGTCGATGCCTACATGCGGGGGTGGCATGGCTGAACGGCACATGTTTCACTTCACCAATCAAGCTTGATCACGTACTGTAACTACGCCATGAGCCCCTCAATGCAAGTGTTTTTCCACTGCAACTTCACACGCAATCTGCTTTGGGGACCTGTTCGACAATCCGTGAGCGATGAGTCGGTTTCACCGCCCTTCGCTCGAGTACGAGGGCTCGACTGAATGGGCATCGACCTCTAGCGACATGAGATTCAGGAGCAGAGAAGCATATAGACAGGCGCCATCGAGTGCTGCGAGCGATCCGATGTGTCCTGAGGTTCCTATGATCAGAGTTTCGTCCAAGACGCAACGTGATTGTAAGAGCCCGAGACCTTCGACCTCAGACACGAATCCCTTTACACCAAAGAATCCGTTCTTACCAACCCCAGGACTTTGGCATGGATCGCCTGCTACTCCCACCGCGCCTCCGTTTCTTGCTTCGACTGCTATGTCAGGTCTGCCTCGGACGGTACTCCGCCCACAAATGCCAGAAACTCGAGAGCGTCCAGCTTTCTACGACAGTCACCCCTATAATTATACACATGACTACCCGAACTCCCGTCCTCATACAGACCATAATTACACAGATAGAAGTCTCAGGGCCGAAGACAGTAGGAGGAATGAGGGGCTTCTGCAGGCTTTGATCGACGTAGGGTTGGCTGATCCAGCCCTCGACCAAGATTATGCGAGAGTCGATACACAAAATAGTCGTGGTAGAGGATATTGGCATGGCAGCGACCTTTTGAGCCCCTCTCTGATGCCAGAAAACCATAGACACAACCAACGAAGAAGAAGTGTCCGTGGCGCACAACCATCACAACGAGTACCGCCGAATGCCGATGTGCCAGGGAGAAATGATTTGGATGATTCGTCACTGAACAATTCAACACAGATTGGAAGTGGTCTCACACTGCCTTCGAGGATCTCGACCAGTTCTATTCCCACTTCCACAGGAGGAGTTTCATTTCAGTACCGCCCGCTACAGGCAACTGATTTCAGACTGGTCCGTCTTCTCCCCGCAAATATGTCAATGATCAAATGCGAAGTGCTACATGCGTCTTTGGATACCGAGCCTACGACACTGAAATACATTGCTATCTCCTATACCTGGGGCGACGTCGATCCTAGCATAAGAATCCAAGTTGATGGGCATTGCTTCTTTATTACTCCCAACCTTTACAGTGCTCTGAAAAGAATCCGAAAGCAGCATGAGTCAGTCATGGTGTGGGTGGACGCCTTGTGTATTAACCAACGAAACAAGGAAGAACAGTCTCAGCAAGTTGGATTAATGACAGCAATATACAGTCGAGCGGAATCGGTTATTGCTTGGCTCGGGCCAGATTCCGACAACAGTACACTCGCCTTCCAGCTGATGCAAGAACTGATCGAGCACGAAGACGACAAGTCAATATCGGAAATTATCGCAGATAAGAATTGGCGCCCACATTTTACTGCAGTGGTGCATCTCTTCGAGAGGGACTTTTGGAGCAGGCTGTGGATCGTGCAAGAGATCCTGAATGCGCGATCCGTCTTCGTTTATTGCGGCAGCTCGGAAGTCCCATGGCAGATCCTCCAGAGAGTCTCTGCTGTTTTCAAAAGCCACGAGGCAGACATCAGGTACCATTTCCCTCGCGGTACGATGAAAGGGTCAAGACAAGGACTGTCGTTCGCTCACACCCTATGTTCACAAGGGCCTGCAAGCCTCGACATTCTCAAGCCACAGGAGAAAGAGGGCTCCGAATCTCTCCTCGAGGTACTCCGTATCTGCAGAACAAAGCTGGCCGCTGAACCACGCGACAAGGTATTCGGCGTTCTAGGGATCCTGCCTGAGAATGTTCAATATCACTTTCCTCCTAACTATAATGCGTCTTTGAGAGAAGTGTACACTAATGTGGTCGATTACTTGCTCCATACTACTCGTCGCGTTGATGTTATATGCGACGCCATCTACTTCCCCGTCTACACCAGTACGGTCAAACTTCCCACGTGGGTGCCCGACTGGTCCCATATTCCAACGACGGCATCACTGGGATCATCTTACAAGTTCTCCGCTGCCAGTGATGTGGACGCCGATTTCGATTTCCTTGATCCACCACGGACCAAGCTTAAGATTGCCGCTATCTATATCGACGCCTTGAAGATACGGGGCACCGCAGTAGGGACATTCTGCACCTTGGATGACTATCTGATGGCTTTCTTGCATTGGCAAGCGAAGCCTCTGGCCTGGCTAGTTGCCGACGAGGCAGATCCTGAAGTGCGTAAACAGAAGGACGAAGCCTTCTGCCGAACACTTGCGCTGGGGAAGATCCCCGAGACGGGAGGAGTGGGCACATGGATGGAGGTCTGCTATCATGTGTTCGCGTCGCTCATCAAAGAGCGCTTGCCGTCTATCAACCTGAGTGATCAATTGTCGACTCTAGTGAACCAGACACAGGGAATTCCACCCAAGGACAGAAGAAACATATTGCAAGATAACTGCGCTTCTAAAATGCAAGGACGGTGTTTCTTCACGACGGAAAACGGCCTCATGGGGATGGGATCGGGCTTCATGAAAGATGGCGACATTATCTGCGTGCCACTGGGTTGCAAGACGCCAGTCATTCTACGCCCAGACGGTAACCACGAGTATCGCTTAGTGGGCGATGCCTACATAGATGGCTACATGAATGGTGTGGCTGTCAAGGAATGGAGGAGAGGAATCAGACCACTGCAGAATTATGTTTTGCACTGACCCCCCCTAATCGTGCGATTTCAGGCCTGAGACACTTCTTGCTCAGCCGTAGGCCAACGTCCCCTTCAGTTGCAACTGCAGTCGACATAATTCTCTATGATGGGCTTGACTTCGCAGGCCTCACGCTTCAGGTCGACGCAGTAGCTTGTGACCTGCTTCCGCAAGGCGAAACCCGTTGAGACTGCACATATAATGTGTGTAAACAGGTCCTCGCTACATATTACCTACTGTGCCATCGCAAAATGTTTGCTTAGTACATCTTCCATGCTGTGGCCGCAAACTTCGAATATGTCTGGCTGCCGACTTACTCATTTGCTGAGGGGTCACCGTCCTCGGGCGAGGAAAGGTGTAGCATGTAGCCGTGAGCTAAGCAAGAAGCCCCTAATTCATACAGTGTTATATGTGGCTTTTGGCAGTCCAATGATCTGACTACCTAGCTGATTAGCCAATGCCTAATCCTACTTGCGCAATAAGAAAAATCCATCAACAGCCACGGATGTCTAGACCAATCAATCCCAGTTTAATAATGACTCAATGATTACTCGGTACTCAAGTCACAAACAAGGCACTCTTGATCGTGCATATCTTGCATTAGATTTCTATAGTCTCAACGAACGGTATCCTCTCGCCTTGCAACCGAACACCCTCTTGAAGTTATCAATACCCAAGGTATGTGGAGATGCCGAATGACTCAGCTCAGTCAGTGTACATCGGCTCCGGCATGATTGGGCAACTGACTATGTGGTGACTATGTCAGGAAATATTACGTCACAAATCTTATTTTACCTTGTGGAGCTAATGTTGAACCGCCGTTGGTGACCCATTGAGTCAGGTTTCGGTCGCGGGGCGGGGGTACTATCAGGCCGGACCCGTGAGCCGGTCGAGTGTGGGTAGGGAGGGGATGAGGACGAAAAGGAGCGGAAGGTCCGATACACTCGGGCTGCAAGAGTATATGGACTTGAACCTGGCCATACATATTCGATAGGTCTCAACCCGGAGTCCCTACGCGGGCGCTGATGGGCCCCCAGTGATAAGGGGATGAGATCTTGGTTCATTGCAAAGGGAAGGGAAGGTGCCTATAGAATGACTCAAGGGGTGGACATGCCTTCGGAACATCGCGTACGTAGTGCTACTCATGTTTTTTGAACGAAGGGGCAAGAGAAGCGCAGAAGATACCAGAGATTGCGTTGAGTAAGTAAAATAAATATGAGGTTGGAAAGTGAACCGAGGCTCAAGAAGTCAAATTTAGGGGATGGCTTTCGAGGCACGCAAACAAAGTCTCCCTATCTAACAGTTGCTGTCGGGGATCTGTGATATCTAGAATTGTGATCATCTAGTGCTCGCGAGCCTATTGTCAATGTCTCTAAGTAGGTCTGAAAACGGACATGGTTCGAGGAAATAACACCCTTAATTCCACCACACCCTCCCATAAGTCCGAGTGCAGCGCACAGCATCGCAGGTGCAATCATTGAACCGGCAAAGGTGATATCCATTTCCACGGCATGTAACGTGGTGTGGACACGTAAGTGCGAGTGCAGGAAGTCCTCCTCCATTGGTCAAAGGCTCAACGGTAGACGGCTTTATACTAGAGGTGGTGGATAGTTAACTAGTTCCCTTGGGCATCAAAGTACGTGATATTGAACTGTCATTATACCCTGTATGTGTCGGTGAAGGAGTAGTAAAAGCTACCTCTTAGAGAGTCCTATGTATTCTCCAGATGACGCCGCAGCTTGTCCTTGCAATTGATCATCAACACAGATACCCCTATCTACTAGCCAGGCTATTTGTCAAATGGGCTGGAAACAGCTGCAGATCATGTTGAACTACACGACAGAGACATGTGTAATTGTTGTATATTTGTAAAGGCCCCAGGATGCCTCAACAACAACGAGAATACGCCATATCGCCCCCATTCCATTAGGCAGCTCAAGGCACATTGTGTACAGATATCTCACGGCGGCGTGTCAAAGATACGTCCCCAATCATCATGCCTTCGTATGTAGGTAGTCATGTAGCTTTACACAGAATATATATGTCTGCCCAAACGAGGAAAACTGCATTATGCTATGCTAACTTTAGATCGAGGCTCATTTCTAGCTACTTGAAGCTACCGTTCAATCAAGCTTCAACTAGGGTCTCCTACATAGCACTGTCGCTTCTACCCTGATTGCTTATGGCAGTACAACAACTCCCATTTCGGAACATGCCATGTCAACTTACGGCCATATCGACGTACTCAGTAATTACGCCAATGGGGATTAGTAGCAAGCACCAGCAGCGAGTATGAGATATATATCTGCACACATCCGCTCGCAGGGTCGCATTCAATATTTTCATCTTCACTGGAACAGGGGCCATATTTGCTTGGCTATATTAATGGTGTGCCTGTGCGCTACAGATCTGTGATACTCGCTCGTCCTTCTCGCTTTCCGAAAGAAGAAGACTATTTGTCACTTGGGCAAATGTTGAGAATGTGATTGAGGCACAGGGCGCTGTAGAGTTGATGAGGCTCAACATATCAACGCGTGACGCATGCCATGCCGGGTTTTCCCGGAATCTACATCCGTACCTGTATAATCCCGCATGAAGTGTGAGAGACGCCCGTAGTCTACGCGGGTTACAACGATCGGACACAACTTGTGACCAATAAATGCGACGACTGGGAGGGCATTGGGATCAGAAAGGATGAAATCAGCTGGCTTTTTTGCACTCTGGGCGTGATCATTTAATACTCACAACGTCGAAAAACACGATCAAGGGAAAGACTGGCCTGGATATTATGATACATTGGTCTGATGCTCAATGCATACCAACCCATTTGTGTAATCGTAGCCCAGGCGGGCCAGGTTTGAGTTTAAGACATTGATTACCTGTTTCACGTCCAGTATGCAGATGAAAGCCGAAACAGTTAGAGTTCTCTGGGACTGTAAGCATAAACCATGAAGCGTCGGCAATGAAATCTGAGAATGTGTGTACCATTTCACGCCGATTGGTTTCGTTTGGCCATACCAGTCGCATGTTATCAGCTACTCACACACTTTTGTTGAAAGCAAGATCAGACCGGCTCAATCGGCACACCAAACCCTCACAAGACGATTTGTGTCGGCTTGATGTTGCGCCGCCGGTTCGTAGGCATGGATCGAGGGTGGCGTTTTCTTACCTGCATATTGGTGCATGCCCGGGGAAATGGCCGACTGCTTATGACACGGAAAGCAAGCGATGCGCCGGCTCTAGGATAATACCCGACCAGAAGCCCAACGAAGGTGGTCACACAGCTTCAGATTTTTCCCGCACGTGTTTGTGCGCTACGCAATGGTAGGCGTATCTCTCTCACTCGGGCGCGTTGTTGTTGGGGGAATGCCTTTGATCGGCACGGTTATTGCTGCACACGTGGTCGGTCAAGCTACCACCGAAAACAGGCGGCAAGAGGCGGGCTTGGTCCAGTTCGGTCGGCGATTTAAGTAACCCGAGCTCGGTTGTGCGCCTCTCGACATTGCAGAAGGGATCTGGTACGTTGTCCGCGAGTTTGGTATCGTCGCATGCTTGTTCGATAGAAGATAGGGGCCCAGTCGAGGGGGGAGGTGATGCATGTCCATTGCCGACGAATCTGTTCAGCGGAGCCAATTCCGCTGATGCCAGATCTACGCCAGGTGATAGCCATTTGGCAGAGAGTTATTTGTTACCCACAGACACCCAGGTACTGTACCTGGGCACGAAGATGACTTGGGAACACATTCTACATGGCCATATCACCGGCGGCGCTGAAGTAAATTCACCTACGGAGTAGGAAGGTACATCCAGAATTCCAAAGGTGCATGTGTTATTATCACTAGAAGAAGAAGAAGAAAAAAAGAAGTGGGCTCGTCTGATATCTGAGGTGAGATGCCGCTAAATCCAGTAGCTGAGATTAGGGGCAGACTCGATCGTGGGATGTGCGTTTGGATCAATAAAACCCACTAGATGGTTCACCGCTTGACCGCATCTTTTGACGGCTAGACTCCGGTCGGTCCTTGGGCGCTGGGTGGTTGCTAATTAACCACCTGACGAAAGCATGTTGTCTGAGACATGAGATCGAAGAAGACAGTGGCGTACCGTATCTCTTCTGCCGTGTGTGCCGAGTAAAGGACAAATCTCCATACCCAGGCCCCCCAGGTTACCGAGTCTTGGGAATGTTGGGAAGACAAGCTTTGGGGCTTGCCGTTGCCAAGGGGTCCAGACCGGCCCACGTTTCGCGGTGCTGGACAAGGGGCAGCTGCTGGCTGTCACATCGGCTACTATCATAGCTATCATAGCAACAACAAAATCGACCAGGATATTGCCCCGACCCGCCCGAGTCAAAAGGACATAAACCTCAAGGGAATCACATCGTGGAAGCCATGAGAGCCATGTGCCGTTCCCTCTTCCCTGCGCCCATTGCAAAACGAATCGCTGATCAGCTCTGGTGGCCAGCCACGGTGCTCTGATCATGACTGAAATATCGATCACAAACAGCGCTGGGGACAGGCCGAAACCAACAAGCAGAGAGCGAGTTCCGCTAACGTTACGCGTAAACGAGGCGGTACTGTTCAACCCCCCTCGCCCTCCCTCGCCTACTCAACCAAGCTCAATCCCCATATGCATGCTACATGATCGGCGCCGGCCTTCGTCATCGTCTGAACTTGTGCTTAATGCGGGTTAGGATTACGAGTAGGCAGTGGATTTTTGGCAAACCCAATAACATGGTAGACACGCCCGAGGCGGCGTTAGAGGTGGGCATCAGTCAATCAGTCTTTGTCTCCAAACAGCTTAGGCATATGTTGGAGGTGGACAACGATTAGCGAGGCAGGCTTGACGGGTGCCATTGGACGGACTATTTGTATAAGCAAGTATGTTCGGATTATTCGAGCAGCTCATGCGCACGCATATGCTTGCTGTGATAAGAGTCCGGAGATAAGACGTGAATCGGATGAGATCATGTGTGTGTGTGTGAGTATCAGTTCCAGCTGTCCTGTGTTTTGCCAAAGCGCAAGATGCTCAAATGGGGTAACTACGTAGCCCCCTAGATGGTGTTGCCCATGGTAATTGGTAAGATTGGTGTTTAGCTGCCAAAGTTGCCAGTTTTCGTTTATGAATGACTACGAGTATTCGCACCTCTGGTCCCAATCACCATCTGAACTATCATACTAGTTAGTACTATACCTACTGTACCTACTGTACTAGTAACCAAACATCCACCCACACCACATATGACGACGACTCGTGCGGGAGTTAGGTAGGCATTATTTGGCTAACATGGATCCGGCGCAGAAGAGGGTGTAGAATTGGTAGAGTTGCGCTTCCTAGGCAGGTTTTTGCCTGCTTCGTCAGATGTTCATATTCATATGTACGGCAAAGGATGGCCGCTCCCGATCGCGCGGTATTTCCCACATGTCTGTCGCTAGCTACCTGGTGGTGCAGATGCATCCACGATATCGCACTTTGGTATGGACTTATTCTATCAGGCTTAGTACGCCGTAATGCTGTGGTGCCGTGAAGCCGTGGGCCTACGCCTCTCTTTGGGTTTCCTGTCAGCTTATAGTACTCGGCTGGCTGCCTTCGCCTATCGTATTTTCGACTTTCAGCTGGATGGTCCGGCCAGGCGGTTGCATGGCGCCACTTGTGTCCCGCCAGTCAGCCAGTGCTGGCCAGCGAAGCAGCGGCACTAAACCCCTTGCGCTCATCCGTTGACCCATTTTATCGTGACCTATTCCGCCCCCCCCCCATATCGTCCGTGTAAGTACAGGACGGCACATACTCGTACATGGATAGCACACACAGACTACACACCTAACCTTACCTAGGTACTGC
Organism: Astrocystis sublimbata; assembly: GCA_022453515.1. Classification (NCBI taxonomy): domain Eukaryota; kingdom Fungi; phylum Ascomycota; class Sordariomycetes; order Xylariales; family Xylariaceae; genus Astrocystis; species Astrocystis sublimbata. Next base: position 71,460 of record JAJNNY010000094.1, read on the forward strand.
TGGCTTCTGTCCTGGCTCTGCCACCGGTAGCACCACGCTCTTCACAGTACTTAACCACTTCTACTCCCACTCCCTACCTAGCCTACCTAACTTACTGGAGATGCACAGTCGCCAACACCAGCGCATGCATCCCTGTAATTCGTAAATGACGGGCGCCTGGCAATCTGGTTTCTAGTCTGGTTCTTGACTCGGTCCTGACTCCTCCCACCCACACAGCAGCCTAGCTGGGGCCCCCCGTCGCCCCCGAGCCCCCGAGCCCCCGTCGTGGCCCCCGTCGTGTCAAGATCATCTGGGATCCCTGGAGGAAGGATTCTGAGCATTGAAGACGAATCTACCGCCAGCGCCCACCGAGCCCCCCAAATAAACCCCAACTTGCCAAGAACAACATTCTCGTCTCGCCCTTTCTCCTCCGTCTGCCGTGCTTAATTATTACGCTTCAGAAATCGTGTCGCTAATCGCCCCAACTGGCTCCTCCTGACTGTGCCTGCTGCGCGCTTCCGCCGTGTCCGCGTCCCGCCACTGCCACCGCCCCTGTGTATGTGTGCGGATGTGCGTCGAGAGATAGTTGCTCTCCGTCTGCTGCTGCCTCTCTTCTCCACACCACGGCCGATTGTCGTTGTCGGCGTCGGTGTCTCAGCGACGGACCGCCATAAATGATGATTCAGGAGCATGTGTATGCCCCCCCCCCCCTCCCCCCAGTATGTCTTGGCTTTCACCCCCCTCGCCTTCTCCCGCACGCCGAGCCACGGGCCGGGACGGGACAGGGACAGTGACGGTTCCTATGCGTACAAGTGTCGTTGTCTTTTGTGCTCGCTACGAGTGAGTGAGTACTCGCTATGCGCGGGGGGGGGCCAATGGTTGATCTTGGCTGTTGGACGGGCGTCGGGCGTACGTCTTGGCGCCAACCCAGCCCTCTTTTTAAGCCTTCTTGGCACATGGGAAACGAATGGGAGACTGACGTGATCGCTCAGCACTCCAAGCCGTTCGGAATGTCGTGTAGGTTGCCAAGCAAAAGCTTCTTTTTGTCTGCCACGCATCGCCTTGTTTCTAAATACACCGGTTGCTTGGGATCTCTTGGAGAAAGCTTAACTGCGGCCCGAACCTTTGGCATGCCATACCATTGCATACCATTGGGCACCCTGCATCTCCCCTCGTCATTTGCCAAGACCAGCCTCGTCTTCACGTCAATCAATAACAACAACCTGAAATCTATCCTTTTGCTAACTCCTCCTCCTGCACAGTTTGTTGTTCAGCAGCCCCACGCGGTCCAACGGTCATACCGTCCCTAGCACCATTCTCAGAAATATCACGGCTCTCTCGGTATGTTGTTCTTCCCGGTGCCTGTTCACGCTCTCTTGATCCTAACGAGGGCTTTGATTAGAGCCAGCTAGCGTACTCGGAGAGTATTGCTGAGAATGTCACCACCCTCTCCACCAACTCGGCACTTACAACCAAGGGAACCATCCAAGGCCTTTTGTATGTGCCGGATATTGACGACAGCGACGCTTGCTATACGCTTTCAAATCAATATATCCCCGAGAATGCTACCCGACAGGAGGATCTCCCACCTACAGACTACATCCTCATCGCTCTGGTGCCGTGGATCAACAACAACTGTACCAAGTCCTTCATGGCCGCCGCAGCTATAGATCCCTTGCATGCCATGCTTGTATATCGCCCAGACGACGATGACGGCCCGCCACCCGACTCTGGGTCCGATCTGTGGAACCTTGGTGCCGGATGGAAGGACAAGAACCACTTCCCCATCTATGCTGTTTCCAGCTCGTCTGGCGACCGCATGATGCAACAACTTAGCTTGTATTCTGGGAAGCTATCCGAAGTCCCCTTTGCCGATGAGATCAACAAGACTTACTCTCCGAACCCTGCCGACTATGTGCGGGTTTGGACCCAGCTGACTGTCGTGCCCGAACCTTCGCTGCTGGCCATATGGGCCTTGGTACTGATCATTCTGGCCGTGATCCTCAGTGTGGTAGGCGGCATATCGTTGCTCATGCACTACGTCCAGAGCCGAAGACGGTCCTCTCTTCGACGCCGCGTCTTGAACGGCGAAATCAACCTGGAGGCTCTGGGGATCAAGCGGCTTACTGTGCCTCTCGAGCATGTCCGCACCTACCCCCTCTTCACTTACAATTATGACCCCCCAGCGCCCACATCACCAAACTTCTCAAACGCCCAGAAATCCCCTACCAAGATATCTTTTGAATCCATCTCGCCATCCGGTCACGCCCGAGGGCATCGTAGCGACCGGCTAGACTACCAGCCTACCTGCTTGATCTGCCTGGACGATTTTGAGTCCAAGGTGTCGATTATTCGCGAATTGTCCTGTGGTCACATATTCCACCCCGAATGTGTCGACGAGTTCCTGAGCGAGATGAGCTCACTGTGTCCCCTGTGTAAGACGTCGATGTACCCTCGGGGACTTTGTCCCAGGATCACCAATTCGATGGTCCGCAGAGAGCTCAGCACTAGGAAACTAAGGTCGAGTCGCTCCTCTCACAGCAGTCCCAGCAGTGGATGGCGACGATTGAGAGCTAGGCATGATTCTGAGATCCGACCGGTGCACAGGCGAGTATCGATGTCAACCGAGCCCACTACCTCGATTCATCTCCAGAAATCGCCATCGCCAAACGCGCCGAATAACGCAAGGGAGCGAATGCAAGAGCTGGTCACGCCCATAGATGAGACGAGTAGTGATGATGGCCGTCCGCCATGTAAGTCAACCAACCATCTTGTCCGACAACTCCTTCCGTAATTTATGGTATCTGACCGCTCGTTAGGGAGTCGTGCGGCACGGGCTTTATTTCCAGGGTTCTCTTGATTTGCGCGCATGGGTTCGGAACATTGGAAGAGGATGGATTCACCACACCGGGTGACGGTCAGTGGGTTCAAGCATGGGTTCGGCGTCGTGATTTGTGTTCAGCATTCTAGTATGCGGTTGGGCTGGTTTCGGAAAAAGCGAGCATTGGGCGTTCTGGAAATTCCCTTGTTGACGGAACAACGGGCTGCGGCCATGGATTATTTATAAAAAGGTGCACCGGCTTGGATATACCCCCCCCCCTCCCCCCCCCCATACACACGAATACACATGCATAGGTAGGCTGGCAGTCATATCATGAACAAATACGACCAGCTACCTTCTTATCTTTCTTCCGTGCCGCACGTTTACCGCATTTAGATGGACTTTAGATGGGAAAGTCGTCACTGTGAGGGGTCGCCGTGCTGTTTAGATTACCACGTGTACCCGTGGCCGAAAATGTCTCGGAACTTGACCCTTTTGTGCCACAGAAAGTGGCCTCCAACACAACCGTCGGTGCCGATGCGGATAGGGATGCAGGTAGGTTAGGGTAGGTTGAGTAAGTAAGTAGGTATGCCCGAATGCTTGGCGCGCTATGCGCGAACTGGGACTCACCACTCGTGGCCCTTGCAGAACGACCCCCCATGAATGCCCAGCTGGAGCTATCTGCCGTAAACATCATTTGTTCGTCGGTGTTGGCACGGCATATGGATCTGCTGCCACACAAACCCAGCCCGCTCAGGTACCGTGGGCTTATTTAGGCTGCTTCATGCTGACGGAAAGATGATGGGTGTACAGATTGATGCGGGAAAGGTGCATGAACACCATTATATACAGGTAGTAGTTGCGCACGGACAATCCAACACGAGACCCATCCATCAACAGCTAGTCTTTCGCTTCGTCGACCAAAGAAGCTGCGTCTACTGCGCCATGTGCGGCGGAGGCAAAGTCAGCGGTTGGTAGACCCGTAACAGCACCGCGATCACGCCGATCCTGTTGCTCTGTTGATCGGTTCATGCAGAGCCAGCATGTCAAAGATAAGGCCGCTGTCTCCCAATTAACTCAACGTGGTTGGACTTTCTGTTGAGAGAATTTGTCAGCGTGTGAAAGAATGAACATAGCCGCGTTAGTTTCGCTGCTTCGACGGTGTCCTGCTCTACGAGAGAGACGGTGGTCATGCAACTAGAAACAACTGGATAGTGTGCCCACCTCCCAGGAAAATGTTGGATACACGGAGTTCATATGTACGGACATACTGAACACCAGACCTGACGCTCCGGGTACTTGTGGACGACTTGCGCGAGGGCAGGGTAGGAAGTTAGGAACTACATTATGACTGCAGACACAACTCTTGTAGAGATTTCCAGGCATCAATGCTGTGCCGAATATACTCTGTTCCCCACAGCCGACATGAGCGAGCAGCTGATGGCACTCGCATCTGTCATATTTCCGATGAAAATAAGTGCGACAGCGTTATCATAACTCGGCCTGAACCTTCTACGAGAGCTCTGTGAACCAACAGGAGAAAACTACCTACTCAAGACTAGCTTCTGGGGTATTTCGGTACTACAGAATCCACAATGCTCCTGATAGTAGCTATCTCCCTACTTTTGCTGATTTGCTTTACACTCGGACAGTTCTCTGGCTCATGGAGTGCCGATGGAGGTGTCACATAGCGAAATCATTGGTTCGTGGCGATATCCAGCGAGAGTACACTGCAGATGAATAGGAAGACTGGAGGAAGATGGTGTGTGTGTATACAAAAAGTAAGTTCATGTGTAGCAGAAGTAGGGGATGACAAATGGCCCTCCGAAGCGGCTGGGGCTATATGGCAGATCATTCGAGATGAATAGCAGGTAATTGTCTAGAAATATAGATTGAACAACCTATGGTGACCTGATAGTGGCAAACATGTATTCCTGAGAAGACACGACACTGCAGTTAATACCCTGAGCCTATCAAGGGTTTGTGGCCACTTGATGGAAGCTCGCAGTATACTCTTTCCACTACCTACCCTCATGCCAATATACCAGTCGAGCCAAATCACCTCCACATGAACTGTGGCAAAAGCGACTACATTGCATACTCATCGGCATGTGCAAGTGGATCAAGTCCGTGCCACGAGCGGGAGATGCTCGACATAGATCCATCTGCTTGCACTTCCCTGACGTGTCATTTGGAGGTGGCAAAGAAAATCTTGGACACCGCGACAACAGCTTCTTTCTATTGGGTCATGTGTTTGTGAAGAAGTCACTATAACTACTACAATAAATCCCCCAAGAACACCTTTGCTGCGTGACTATTTGTTTCGCGAGGAAGTTGTCGGTTGTTCCTATGCGAGAAGGTGGTGATGATAGGCCAAGTTGGTGATGTGTAGGCATATACACCAGCTGACTTGGGTAGATGTAGAGACAGTGATTGTTGTTCATGTATTGTTCTAAATTGCCCTGTCAACACCGTGTTTGCCCTATGATGCTTTTTGGCTGTTCGTGTGCAATTTATCCGGGGCATCAATCACGTAACACCGAGTTGTTGGTGAGGAATACGAAGGAGCAAACAGTAGGGGTTTTAATTTACTTCGCGAACTCTCATAGGTTTGAATACCTTTCTTTATATCTAGATCGTATTCTGTAATAATGAAACCGTAGGTGATCAATCACCTCGAGGTTATTGTCGCATAGCGAATGCTGTGTATTTCGACCACGGTCACGATGTTGGTAGCAGTAGCAGTGCTGTGACTTGAGATGTTGTTGATTCGCGCGTACTCCGAGACTTTCGTACCAGGTCAAATGGATGCACTAATCAGCTCCTGCATCAGAATGATTTTTGGTTTTCATCACTCTTCTAATTAGGCATTATCACCCTCATTCTTTCTTGGCGATATTCAGTACTCTCTATAATCGCATCCAAAATGAGTAGTTGCTCAACAACGGCCCGGTGCGGCCCGACTGCGCCTGGCAAAACGCCCTAATGAGTTACCTAACTTCATAAAACACTCATTGGAACCTCCAATTCCAACTTGTGTTAGCGAGATATGCACTTCGAGAACTTGCAGCAACTGTGGCATCGGTACCAGGCGTCTTTAATCGATACAACAATGGCCCGGTCATCGAACCATGGATAGCTCACCAGCCTCTAGGTCCGAAGGGCATCTCGCCACTCGCGATTTTGATCACAAACTTTTGGAACCCGAAAATGCATCTACAGTCCAACAAAAGCCCGGTGGAGGGATCAGAAGTCCGCTGATCATCTGCTTCCACGGCTCTGGCGAGACATGCTCCCCCTCTTGGGATGCCCTCGCCGCGAAGCTCGTGGCGGAGACGCGCTGTCGCGTGTTGCTCTACGATCGCGGCCCTGGAAATCTACAGGCTGCGGATGTGGCTGCGCAGATGTGGGATTATGTCTGCGGAGCAAAACATGTCGCAGACGAAAATGCCAGAGGCAATGGGCACAGCCTCAGGCTGGGTGGCCCTTATCTACTGATCGCGCACTCCTACGGCGGTGCCTTCGCGCGAGCTTTCGTGCAGCACGAACAGTCGCTCCCGCGGTCGCGGCGCAAAGAAGGCTCCACGGACCGGGTTCTAGGCGTTGTGTTCGCTGAGACGGGACAAGAAGGTGGCCTCGATCCGGCACTGGACGAGCTGCAGCTCCGACGCACAATCCTAGGGAACCGTCCCGTGTGCGTGATCAGGGGCAACAGTCTCATTGGAAAATGGAAGGCACTGGAGGAGAGCGAAAGAGCACTCAATGCCTCCGAAGCGGAGGCGGGAACTCTGGCAGCTCGGAAGCAGATGCTGGCGGCGGAGCGGGAAATGCTTTCGCGTATGGATGCTGAGGACGAGCGGCTCAAGCGCAGACAGCTCGGTCTCTCGAATAAAAGCCACTTCGTACATCTGCCGGACTGCGGACATCATGTCATTCGGGATCGCCCAGACGAAGTTGTCGCTGCTGTGCAGTGGGTTGTAGAGAACACACAGGGCGAGGAAAAGAGCCAGAGCCCGTGGAAGCAAGCTCTGGAAAGGGTGAAAAGATTCAGGTTACAGCAATAATACACAAAACAACTTCTATATTTTATAAATACCGATTACTATTTACAATATTTTTAGTACCTTTACTTATTTACTTATTAATTAGTAAATAGATAATAAGTAAATATTAATGATTAAAATAGTAAAACATCATGGACGAACGGGGAATTGAACCCCGGACCCCTCCCATACTCATTACGAGATAATACTCGATGCGAAGGGAGTATCATACCCCTAGACCATTCGCCCCTGTTTGAACAAGTTGCCATCCGGATGAACGTCGTTGCGTTCCAAGTGCTAAATACTGCTAGAAGAGAATCTCAACATGCCAAACTATGGCATGCTGCGCTTACTATAACGGTTGATTGCATATATGTTTTTATTTTGTCTCTTTTCTTACTGTTTGATGGCTGAACTGGTTTTTTTTGGGGGGGTTCGTAAGGTCCATGTCTTGCAGCTTGCCCGACCTATCCGGGGATCTGCAGGGGCCTCCAAGCCAGGCCTGTACCTTCCCCGCAAAGTATGGCAGTGAAGGTACTTGAACAGGACATGGGATAATTAAAATGCCCTGTCAGCAATGTAATCTGGTCCATTGTTCCCGCGCCTTGCACCCAACCAGCTGCTGCCATTCCCTCCTTCCCCAGCTTTCTCCTTCTTGGCTTGACGATGGTTTCATGGTTTATCGTATTACTACCCTCACGGTGTCGCCCACCTCGAGTTGTTCTCATTCCCAAGCACATCCTCCACACAGACATACATAATTCTTAGTTGTAATATCTCTCTCTTCCGCATCGATGCGCTGGCGAGTTGTGCTTCCGAGCATCCCCTACGGCAGTGTGGGACGACTTCTGCGACAACGATAAAACGAAGACGCCCGAGCACACGCAGCCTGCACGCGTGTCCATACGAACAGGACGAACAGGAACCTCCACCGGGAGGTGTGCGCCGGGGTGGTCTGAAGAGGATTCCACCACCGGCCGTGTCCTTCCCAATGCTGGCCGAAGATGTCGCATCGCATGTCCGCACCCACCCGCCGCTCGATATCATGACGCCTATCCTCCGTCGCAAGTCGCGCGTTGCTGTCGTCCTGTCGCTGATCGTGCTGCTGTACCTGCTCGTCGGCCTCGTTCCCGAGAGCCACGACGTCCTCTGGGGCTTCACCTTCGTGCGCCAGCGCTACGACTGGTCCAGGTCCGAGATCTACTTTCCCGTGTCCGAGTATACGCCATTGCCGACCGGTCGGCCCCGATCGCTGCCCCCGGTGCAGTATGAGTTCAAGGAGGACAAGAGCCCCGCCGGCGTTGCGCGAGAGTCGGTCTTGGAATCGCGGCGCAGCGAGGTGAAGGATGCCATGGTGAAGAGCTGGAGGAGCTACAAGAGCGTCGGCTTCGGTTATGACGAGGTCAAACCCGTCTCCGGCAAGGGCAACGATGTTCCAGGCTTTGGCGGATGGGGTGCCACTCTCGTCGATTCCCTGTCAACTCTCTGGATCATGGACCTCAAGGACGACTTCTACGAGGCCGCCGCCGCCGCCGTCACTATAGACTATTCCCGGTCACAAGACACATCATGCAACTATTTTGAAACCACCATCCGACACCTCGGCGGCTTGCTTGGTGCCTACGATCTCAGCAAGGAGACGGCCCTGCTGGAGAAGGCGGTCGAGCTTGGCGACATGCTCTACATGGCATACGATACTCCGAATCGCATGCCTGGATTCTGGTTGAATTTCCAAGATGCCAAGACGGGCAAGCAGCTGGCTGGTACCCATGACGCCTCAGCTGCCGTGGCTTCGTCCTCCCTCGAATTCTCCCGCCTGTCGCAACTAACGGGCGACAATAAGTACTACGACGCGATTAATAGGGTGACGCAGGTTCTAGACGACTGGCAGAACCGGACAAATCTCCCCGGGATGTGGCCTACCTATCTCAATCTACGCGATAAAGAGCTAAACTACGACATGAGCTTCACTATAGGCGCACTCGCCGATAGTTTATATGAGTACCTGCCCAAGACTTTCGCGCTGCTGGGCGGGCTGGAACCCGTGTATGAGAAGCTCTATCGCGGCGCGATGGACACTATTATTGAGAATCTGCTATACCGGCCCAAACTGCCGGATCAAGCGGATATTCTGTTTTCCGGCAATGTCTGGATCACATCGGGGCCGACCCTGACTGCCCAGTCCCAGCATCTCACATGCTTCGCTGGTGGCATGTTCGGGCTCGGTGGCAAGCTGTTCCAGATCCCAGAGCACGTCGCCATCGGCGAGAAGCTGACCAAGGGCTGTGTATGGGCGTACGATTCCATGCCATCCGGCGTCATGCCCGAAATCTTCAGCATGCTGAAGTGCGAGAGCCTGGAGCCGTGCGAATGGAACCAAGAGGAATGGGAGGTTGTCGGCAGCTCGTCGTTGCCACGCGGCTTCCGTAACGTGCCCGATGCCCGCTACCTGCTCAGGCCCGAGGCTATCGAGAGCGTCTTCCTTATGTACCGGATGACAGGCGATCAGGAGTATCAGGAGATGGCCTGGAGGATGTTCCAGGCTATCCGTAAGGCTACCGAGACAGACCTCGCGTTCTCGTCTATTGAGTCTGTTAGGGAGACCGCTACCAAGAAAGATGATTCGATGGAGGTTCGTCAACTACTTCTGCTCTCCCCTTCACACAGCTTACTTATAGCTGACACTTACTTAAGAGTTTCTGGCTGGCCGAGACTCTGCGATATTTCTACCTAATATTCTCATCGCCAGATCTGATACACCTGGATGAGTACATCTTTAATACCGAGGCCCACCCTCTACGGCGGCCCAGCCCTTCGGCAGAGGGGCTGTGATGATGTTTTAATTGCATAGAAGCGCATATACCCAAGGCGGATTGGTAGGATGAAGATGACGGGGAAGGGGGGAAAGGGCGGGGGGGGAGAGCCGTGGGTTGATCTAATGATAATGATACCATAGCATCGTGCTGCGTTGGATTCCATAGCATGAAGGAGGACGAGCGCTGCATGTATATATCCAAGTAGAGTCTAGATAGATCGTCATTGTGCATAACTCATGTCGCGCAGACGATAACTTGCTGCGAGGCACATTGAATCATTAGCAGGGTTTGAGATGTTACATGGTACTGCATTCGTGGAAACGTGTGTCGCGTCACCCGGGCCTACAGTTTATCTCACAAAGGCTGCTGAAATATGTGAAACCCACCGTCGCATAGTGCTTGGGAACTGCCCAAGCAGTCTCAGGCTGCATGTGCAGCCTTCCAGAACTATGACAAAAAATACCTTGATTACAATATCTAGGTAGTCAGTTCTCCTTACTCACATACTCAGCCCTCTCAAATATGTTGATGGGCAGGTTCGAAAACACCTTTATCATAATGGATGACCAGGCCAATCAGCTGCTGACAATAACAGAATACGCCATGGCTTATCTACCTGCCCAGCTAAGTAAAAAGTCTACAGATCCTCCTATGAGAGCTCTCTCCTGCCCTTAAAGGAGCAGGCAGACATACAAGATCCCATCTACAGTGGCATTACACAGCAGAACATGAAACAACCTCTTGTAAATCGAAGGATCTCCCCGTGACACAAGACGAACCATCACTCGCTGTACAGTACGTACACAAGCATGGACAAGATCCTCGAAGCTCTTGAACGATGATCGTCAAGTCAGCTACCCTTTACATCTACTGTATGATTTCGCTAGCAACTTGACTTAGATAAAGGTTCTAGCCCGACTTACTAGGTAGCAGCACGTGCTGGACACGGGCTGTGCCATGCAACCACGACGCCACGTTGCTGGGTGTTTCACCCACGAGGGTGAGACTGAGGCGCCAGCCACAACAACGGTGACTCAAGTCGCAACATGCATGCAGAGGACTTCTTCTTTGTCGCAGTATCGCGTACAAATCCATCAAGGTCTTTTTGCTGCTTACTCTTATCTTCTGTACCTATGCGTGCAGCTGCAGTGAAACCGTGGAAACTTGGGGGGTGTCACTTAGAAGACTTATACAAAGGAACTTATAGTACAGTACACATGTGCGCATGTTCATCGATTGACCACGCTTGTACATGCATGCGCCACAAGAGCTCTGGCCATTCACCGTTCAATACAACAGACCTCGGACCATCTCCAAAGCCAGAGGCAAGATGCCCCAACCTAATCGACTGGTCTCCGGTATCCCATGAGCTATAATTCGGCCTCGGTCCGGGCCATGTATTAGGAGATATTAGCGATGTGGATGAGATCATCTGCCGAGGGCCACGACCAAATTGATCAATTTGCGGTATTCGAACTCAGAATGTTGTAGATAAGCGAGGTCTGCTGTCTGGAAAAGCCAAAGGATTATAAGTAGTCTCTGTACTATGCCAGTCCGACGTGGAAGGGCCGGCGCCAAGCATGGATGCCGCAGCTTCTGTAGTGTTGCTCGATACGACATTCTGGAATAGTGCCTCGAGTGTGTGCCGAGCGTGCCTAGCGAGCTAGCCTAGTGGTAGCTATGTTTAAAGGATCGCCAAACCGGACGCGATCGGGTGGGACCGAGCCGACAGAAGCCAGAGAAGAACAAAATGGGGCGGATATATTTATCTCGACAAGGAAGTGCTCTCAGAGATGGGTGTCTAATACGACGTTTTGAAACGCCGCGAAGAACAGGATCTTTCGATTACGGCATAGATAAACATAAACATACTGCTGGTCGCTATTATATGCTTATTATGTACGGGTTCAGAGTTCTGTTATCAAATACCACCACCGTAGTCAGAAGCGATGGATGAAAACCCTCGCATAATACCTATCAAATATTAACCATCGATCGATTGTTAGCAACCTTCGAGATACATGGCGTTGTAGGTTCCGAAAACCCCTGTGTACAATCATCATTACTAATCGGCAGACTACCTATTTAGCTATTAGGACAATATGGTTACTAGCTAACCTTAAGTAACTGCAGGAATATCTTCTCACCACTTGTCGCAGGTACCAACCAAGCATTTTCGCTACGCATGCCCCGATGTGATCACCCTAGGTTAGATCAGTGCGAGAGCTAACACTCGTAGGTAGCCAGTAGTTCCAGAACAGAACATCTAACCTTAGGTGGATGAGGTTGCTACGAGTATAACTGACGTCAACACACTAAGTGCACTAAACACGATAATCAGAGACGATATTTACGTGCGATTTTGGATTGTAGAAACGGCTGTCAAGCTTCATGACATGGGCATAGGGTGAAGAGCAAATTCGCGCATTCGATGACCAGTGAACATGAGATACTAGTAGATGACCGAGCGCCACACGTAGTAGCGTGTCTCCATCATTTATTGCTCACAATCTTGAGCGCCACAACATCGCGATCGCCATAGTCTAGAAAATATTGTCCATGCTATTCGTGAAGTCGCGTCGGCAGCTTGAGTCAGCAATTTGCTACTGTAACCCATAATTTTCACGTCAATGAAGAGACGCGAGTGTCCAAGGTTTTAATATATCGTGCACTGAGGTGGCGCTCTTGGTCCTCGGACTAGTCAGTGACCTACTGCACCACCACAATAGAAGGATATCTGGAACCACCACCCCACCTCCTTGGAATCGCAAGGTCACCGACGTGCAGGGGGGCAATGCAACATAGATGCAGCACGTGTGGTGCAGGGGTGCCGGGGCGATGCTGCAAACCAGTTGCGGAGAAGCGAACAGCATCAAATTTCACTGCACTCCTATCAAGGAGCTGACAAGACTGCCATCACCATTGGCTATATCTCATCATGTGTTTTAATGTAAGGGCAAGGTTGGAAATCCTCGGGAACGCCACAAGATTCTGTATTTATTCTCGCTAGGCCTATCAAGGCAGTCTATATCAATCATGGCTCACCTACTGTAAGTGGACGAATGCTGAGCACAGCGCACTAATCTAGTGCGATTTGGCGCCGCCGAAGATGGCGAAGGCACACTAAGGTTATTATTATTAGTGCCAGCTTCATTCTGCGCCTCGCCTGATAGCTTTTCAGCCCCGAGAAAGAGAGGATACAACCCCGAACTAATATCAACATGTAGGTTAAACATGATAACACAGACAGGTAACAGGAACAAACACATGGTACAAACTTGCAATCTACATATGCTCTATAAGTACTGTACTTAGAAACCACTTGCCGTATGAATATACATAGGATTGCCCTATGGCCCCTTCAATGTCAGCGTGGACTGAAAGTCAGCTGAAGCTACCCGCTTGCCGGCTCAGGTTTAGCCTTCGCGACGTTTCTATATCAGATCTGATCCACCCGACTTCGGATTACGGTACAGCATGGCAGGTAAATTTTGTCTCGCCCGCTCGCCCAAGGATTCGGGTACTGAGCCGCGATCCTTTTCACCAATCTAGCTGATTCCCATCAGCCAGACCTCGAACACACCACCCCCGACGGCATCTCTTGACGGCATTCCCATCCCTGTTGATCGGTTGTCAACCGATCGTGCTCATCGCTTGCCCTCGCACGAGCGAGCAGCGCGTGTCTGTTCTCAAAGCTGTTAACACTATAATTATGTGGCGTCTCTGCTACCTTGCATCTAATTTCTTCGCATAGATGCAGCGAACATGGGGTCAACCTTGAAGTTACGATAGGTAAGTATCGTGCGAGGCCGAAGAAGCTAATTATCTTGGCCAAGTCCAAGCTAAGAATAGGTTAGAGAGTGTGCCTCGACCTGCATACAAGAGCGACCGCCGACAGCCAAGTGGATTTGTCAATGGTTGCTTACTACCTTCCAAGAGTGCTTTCAGCTCACAATCCAACTTGTGAAACCCGAGACCCGCCCTAAACACAGAATGTTCTGAACTGTACACAGAACCCCAGCAGTAACTCGTAGATTGATTATAGAAACTAAGAATTACGCCTACTACAGTAGTAGCATGACAGAAAGAGTTTACCTACCGTATTGAAGATACGCTTGTCCAGGCCGGGGAATGACATGGTTTCCTCCCCCTTCGGTTTTGAGCTAGTCCCGCTACTTGCGAATGTCTATACAATATCATACATATCCTGCCTGCGTTCCTAGCGTGTGGCTTGCACATTATACTATGTAGTCATACCTATTATTGAACGACTGAAAAGAGTAGTAATCCCTGACTTGGACTGAGGGACGTTAGATAAGTCTCGCGCAGCCCACGTTTTGAGTGATTCCCCCCAGGCCAGTCCTTCCGCCACCTCGAACGAATCTCAGTCTCGGCCCTCCCATACACCTTGGCATCGATGACAGCTCGTGGTCTTCTTCCCAGGCAGCCGAATTCCCAGACCCCCCGAGTCGCATCGCATCTACGCCCAGCTTTTCGATCTTGATATATCCCGTCGAACGACACGAGGCTATGGACTCGCATGCATCCGCTCTCGCTCACACCTCATAACGCCTAAGGCCAAAAGCTTAACCCCAAACACGGCACCCCATGGATGCAGGACATGGCCTGTCGAAAACGTCCGTAGATGCCTTGAAATCTTTGTTCGTCATTTTGGCGGGCATAGCTGTCTCGCTACGGCTCATCGCCAACTGGCGGTACAACAGGAAACTCCTGATCGACGACTTCATATCTGTATCGGCCATACCGTTGTTAGTCGCTGTCGCCGTCCTGAGCGACTTGGCAGGAAATGGTAGCTTACCCCCTTTCCCACGAGATGTCCTCAAGTTGGCGCGGAGGGAAATGCTAATGTTTACATGCCTCAGGCTTCCATGATCCAAGTATCGAACCATATAGAGTGGCCCAGGTACGGCGTATCTCACAACCTCACTATATAGTAACTATTGAAATCGGAAATACTGACATCCCATGATCAAATAGCTCGCCGTAGCCATCTCAGTGTCAACCCCCCTGGCACTCTGGACCTGTAAAGCGCCCATCCTCTTCCTGTACCTGCGTCTCTTCGGGATCAAAAAATGGCTACGTATCACATCGTATACGACACTGGTTCTCACAGCGGCCGTCTATGCCTCTGGCATCGTCGCGATCCCGCCAGCTTGCACACCGCACTCGCACGACTTGTCGGACGAATTCATCATGGGATGCCAGACCCGCACACGAATGATCAACGTCTACCTCGGCAGCGTGTCCGTAACGGCGGACGTTGTCATTCTCATTCTCCCCATGCCCGTAGTCTTCGGACTCAAGCTCGTCGTGAAGAGCCGGGTCGGGCTTATATTTCTGTTTCTTAGCGGTTTATTGTTCGTGGAACCCCCCCTATCCCTGCTATTGTGAAGATTGTCCTCGCTTACACGTGGGTCTCAACAGCGCCATCGCCGCGAGCATTATATCCCTATTCTTCAAAGCCGTGTCACTAGATCGGCCAACGACATCCCTCGCTGTATCAATCTTAGCGACGTAAGCAACACATCTGTACCCATCTCTTTTCTCGCCCGTACTCACAAATAACGACACAGAATAACGGAATGCTCCGTCGCCCTCATCGTAGGCTGCGTGCCATCGCTCCGGGTCTTGTGGTCCAAAGTGCTCAAGCCGAGCGTCAAGACTACTCCGGAGATATACGCGTCCGACCCGACAGGACTCCGCACGAACCGCGCGACATCGCAGTATATTTCGATACGAGATGGCTCGGATAGTAGGAAGACATCTGACTCGGACACGGCCCTCGTCGTATCCAGAGAGATCCACACCACGACCACAACGGCGACATTAGCAGAGGTCCAGCTGCAACAGCAACAAGGCCTTCCGCAGGCGTACCTCTACGACGGCAGGGCGTATTATGGGGGTGGAGCGTATGACCAGGGAAGAATACCCTATGGCGAAGAGGTCATACAGAAGCCGCCTCCGTTCGGAGTGTACGCGGAGGCGTACTCACTGCAAACGAGACATCAGGGCGTGTGGGGACGGTAGTACCCGTACGCTTGCTACTTAGTGATGGAATATAATGAGGGATGTATATATGTAAATGCCGGATGTTGATTGATAGATGTACATAAAACGACGATGCTAGAGCGGCGCGAGAACGAGCTGAATATGATACCCCTTTGCTTCTGGCATCTTAGAGTCCCAGAGACCATAATGATAGAACTTGATAGTTTACGCGACAACCACTCGCCATTCGGCTCATCGCTCAATAGTAACTGGATGTACGAATAGGGAGATCATAAGCATAGTTCAATCTGTTCTGGAAGAGTAAGACAAAAAACTGTTTTATTCGAAAATCACCAAGTTACCAATTGTCGCTATGATGCCTTCATGCCAAACTTCACCGAGCTTTGCGACCAACCCTCTATTCGACCTTACAAGTGAAAATACATTCGAAACAAACTCATTTTAGAAATTAACCCTCTAATAATCGGTACGCTCCCTAACACCCTTTTCCTTTTCTGTTCGTATGTATCACTTACATATTCAATCACGCGAGCGTAGCGAGTCTGATCTCGACAGCGCGCCTGTGTGCCTCTAGCTCCTCGACCTTAGCCAGCTGCATAACGGCGCTTCCAACATTCTTCAGGCCTTCGGCCGTGAGATTTGAACTCGTGATGTGCTTGACGAAGGAGCCGAGGTTGACACCCGAGTACTGCTTAGCGTAGCCGTACGTAGCTTCATGAATGGAAGTCAGCAAATAATGCCCCATCATAGAGAGTTAGAAGGTTAATGAAAGGGAAGGTTGTCACGCCAACTTACGGAGCGAGTGGTTTACACCAGCCGAGTAATCGCCCACGCTTTCCGGTGTCCACTGACCGATGAACACACTTCCGGCATTCATGACCTGGTCGACGGCCTTCTCGGCATCCTTGATCTGCAGGATCAGATGCTCGGGGGCATAGTCATTGCTAATCCTCATGGCCTCATCTATGTCTTTCACCTGGACGGTGACAGAGTGGTTGATGGCGCCCCTGACAATGTCCACGCGCGGCAGCGCCATAGCTTGGTTGTGGACTTCGTCTTCTATCGCCTTCATGTGGGCCTCATCGAGATCGATAGCGATACATATGACCTGACTATCAACACCGTGCTCGGCCTGCGACAGGAGATCTGAGGCCACAAAGGCCGGGTTCGCGTCCTTGTCTGCGACTACGAGGACTTCGGACGGGCCGGCAGGCATGTCGATGCTGACGCCGGCGTTGGTGTCGTTGCTAACATGCATCTTCGCGGCCGTGACGAACTGGTTCCCTGGTCCGAGGATCTTGTCTACCTTGCTCACGCTCTCGGTGCCGTACGCCATGGCAGCCACGGCTTGCGCGCCACCAGCTAAGACGATGCTTTCAGCGCCGACCTTGTGAGCGACATATACTATCTCAGGAGTGATGCTTCCATCTGAACGCGGCGGAGAGGCGAGCACAATCTTCTTGCATCCTGCGACCATTGCCGGCACACCCAACATGAGCGCGGTGCTAGGCAATACGGCTGTGCCACCGGGTACATACAAGCCGACTCTCTCGACGGGACGCGAAAATCGACTGCACACCACACCTGGCATTGTTTCCACGTGAAGTGGTTTCTCTTCCTTTTGAGCTGCGTGGAATTTGCGTATGTTCTCGTAGGAAGTATCAATAGCCTTGATTGTTTCGGGCGTGAGGTTCATCAACTCCTGGGGGAATGGGGCCTTGATGATGGGCGATGTCAATGACGTAGCCTTTTCGAACTTGTGAGTGTAGGAAAGAAGGGCCTTGTCGCCGTTTTGTCGTACGTCGTCAACGATGGGCTTGACGATGCCCAGGATGGTTTCCGCCGACTTCTGAGACGGTCGCTTGAGAGTGTTCCTGACCTCGGATTCACTTAGCTTGCTCACATCGACTCGCTTCATTGTGATTCTTTCGGTATCTGGTGCTGTGTGCGCCTCCGTTGCTGGGGCTGAAGTCAATGGTAACGATGAGTTCTTGGCGGCCTCCTCTGCTTTCTCGGCGGGAGCGACGGCGATGCCCTCCTTCTTGGCCCATTCGCCCTTGGCATTTCCTGGTCGTCTCTTGACCTTGAGACTCTTGGCGTCGAGGTTCTTCTCAATATCGACAAGACTGACACCCGCACCTATGGCCTTGGTCAAGGCGAAGTATATCAAATCAGCGGCTTCGAAAGCGACCTCGTCGGGTGTTTTCGCGTCGCAAAGCTCCTGGGCCTCCTCCATGATCTTGGCCCGTAGTAGCTTCTCGTCGGAGAACAGTCTCTTGGTGTACGATCCCTCTGGCGCAGATTGTTTCCTCGATACCAGCGTGCGTTCGAGTTTCGCGACACCCTTAAGCTCACCAAAACAGCCGAACTGCTCCAGATGACAGAACCTCCCATTCTGTTTAACCACAAACTTCAGGGCGTCGTTATCGCAGTCCATGGATACCCTGACCAGTTGTTGGGTATCACCCGAAGTAGCACCTTTGTACCACAAGCCACGCTTCCTGCTCTGGTAGACGCCGGTCTGTGTCCTTAGGGACTCGGCCACGCTCTCTTCGCTGCTATACACGAGGCCCAGCGCCACTCCTCGTTCATCACATACAACGGTGGGCAACAGTTTGTCGGGCCGGTCGGTTTTCCAAGACGCGGATAACAGCGTGGGGATGTAAACTTTCTTATCAGCTTCATCTTTCTTGGTAGTCAGGTGGGCAGATTGTATGATGGGGATGGCCTGGAGAGACGAGGCGATGTCCACAAATTGCAGATAGTCCGTGTCGGCCACTGGCTTTATGAAGAGCAGCGGGATCTTGTCCACTATGCTCGAGGCCAAGAAGCCGGCTATATCGCAGTTGTTCTGGTCAAAGTTCTTGAGAAGAAGTTGTTTCTCGGTGCCGGTGATGTCGCCCAATTGCGTGAAAGTGGGAGCGACTCTCTTGCCAAACTCGGAGAAGTCGGGTAGCCTCTGAAGCTGGACGAAGATTCTGTGAGCGCCGCTGTCTAAGAGTGAGACGATGTCATCGCGGGATTCCAGGGCAGTGGCGTCGATGAAGGTCTGGAAGTCAGCATTGTTCTGGGCCAGGAAGTCGATGAGCGCGTCGAGATTTTCCGGAGCGGCGTCGAAGAAAACAGAGCCCAGACATGACAGCTCCTCCTGACTCAACCCTGGGCTCGAGGCCAGCGCTGGCGGGGCAGCAACAGAGGCCAGGAACGGCAGCGGCAGTGTTGTATCCATAGTGGCAGACCTGGTGTGGTGGCAGAGGGGGGTTGGTATAAGGAAAACCAGCCTAGAATCTCAATGCGATTGACGAATGGGGCAAATTGGAAATGGGTGAAACGTCAAAGATAGTGAGTGAGTAAGTGAGTGAGTCGGCGTCGCGACGGGAGGTATGATGCAACTTGTTCCTGAATCGGCCCTCTCGTCGATTCTTTTGCCTGGTGAACGATGGGATGGTGGGGTTATGGATTGCAGGTACATAACCCCTCCATGCATGCCCTATGTGAGGTACCTGGCCCCCTGGGCTCGCCTGAGCGCGATAAGATAAGATACCTATCTTAGGTAGAAGAGGTGATAGGTAGAGGAGCAGATGCCCCACTTGCATCGGACCAGCTCCACAGCGACCGCAGCTCATTCACTTCTAGGCCGGCCCACTTGAGGTACAACGTACTATGTACTCATTCATAGATTCACTACCGCGGCCCGTAACATTGAATATCTCACTCTTCCAATCATACATGTACCTCGAACTCTATATAAATATACTTCCTCCGATCAAACTGAAAGTTCAAAAGCCGCCAACTTCCAATTCCAGTCAATCTCAACCTCAAAACTCACTCGCGACCACACTCATAATGACAGATTGAAGAGATACGAGGAGACAGAACTTCGAATTCCAAGAGTAAGAGCCAGCTAGGTTGCATCCACCGGCGCCGACACTCAGCGATTCCGACCGGGACGCGCACGCATCGCTTGTCCGTCGTCACCATACCCAACTCCACGAGCGCAGTCATATAAACGCAAGCGCCGTCACCGTCACCGTCACCGCCGACACCACCCACCATGGCCTCAACCGCGCAAACAACGGGGTCCCGCCTCCCTCCTCAGCCGGCCCATCCCAATCCCAGCCACAGCCCGCCTCACAGCCATCCGCAACACAAAACACCGCGACGAGCGGGAGCACGACGATGCCCAACACACAAGCCACCAACACCACGCCCGCGCCCGCGGCCCAGACAGCCGCGGCGCCGACCTCGCCGACCGCCACGAGCGCCGAGCCGCGTCCGCGCGACGCGCGCACCATCGAGCTCCTCCTGACCTCGCAAGGCGTCACCTCCTTCGACAACCGCGTGCCCTTACTGCTTCTCGACTTCGCGTATCGCCACACCTCGAGCATCCTCAACGACGCCCTGCACCTATCCGGAGACCCGTACTCGTCGCACGCGGGCGCGAAGCCCAGCGGCTCGTCCGGCGCCGTGCCCACCGCGCCTCCGGGCGGCGACGCCAACCGTCAGCACCAACGCCATACACATCGCCATCGCGAGCCGCCAGACGTACCAGTTCCGCGGCGGATCCGGGGGTGGCGGGGCCGGTGGCGGCGGCGGCGGTGCGAGCAAGGAGTGGTTGCAGGAGCTGGCGCGCGAGCGGAACAAGGTCGCTCTTCCGCGCATACTCGCCAACGAGTGGGGTGTGCGACTGCCCAACGAGCGTTTCGTCCTCAGCGGGCAGGCCTGGGGCCTGAGGGACCAGTGGGTGTCGAGGGCGGCAGCGAGAGCGACGACGAGGAGAACGATGATGACTCGGACGCTATGGAGGGTCTGGAAAGGGCAGAAGGGCAAAGGCGACAAAGATGGCAAGAGGATGGCGAGCAGGAGGGCGGGCTCGATGAGTTTCTCGGTGACGACCTCGGCGATGAGGATATGGATATGGACATGGGCGAGTAGTGAGGTGCCATGTCGTATCTCTTTGTCTGGCCGCTGGTCCAGCCTCTCTTCAGTACTGTGGCATACCCGATATTAAGGGATGCAAACTCGCACATTACTCATTCCCTCTCAAATCCCCTCAGCACCAATGATTATAAGCGTTTATGGGCAAGGCGTATGGCGTTCGCCAGGGTATTTTATTTCATTCAACGATGTCGGCGACGAGGCTGGAGACCACCTCCTTCTATCCTCCACGACCAGGGAGCAAAGAGAGACCAGTCTTCACATACTATACAACTCGTTGTCCTCCGTGGTCGGAAATGGAGCGGCACCTACAGGCTACCGATACCAAGATTGGGAAAAGCACTACACATTGCGCATCACTTCAAACATCACAGCACGAAAATAAGCGCATCACTGTGCTCTCTCGAATCAAACTTAAATTTATCTCGTCATACATGTCTTAAGAAATTTCAACCTTTTTCCGTCCTTGACGCAATGTACCTAGACCAACCAGAGAAAAGGAGGGGGAAAACGCCTTGCGCTATGCAGGAATCAAATTGGGGAGCAGAAACAGAAAAGGCAGCAGCAGCCAAACCAGGCTGGCTGATGGAAGCGAGCGACTAACTGAGAAGGCTGGACGGAGTGTTAGACAAAGATATGTTCTAGTGCAGAGGTTGCATAAACAACAAATAATACCCAATAAACTCTTTCTACCCCCTTACGGAGGAATGCTGCTTGTTCGTTGTGATGTGACGAGAGTGACTTGATGGTCAAATCGCAACCTTGAAGTCTTTACTCAAAATGGACCGGTTTTCATCGTGTTTTCTGGACGTTCAAATCCTTCATCCCCGTCATGATCTCCGCATTAACATCTGGGACAACAACCTTCTTCTTCGGCTCCGGCGGCGCCGGTGATTCGAGGTCCAGCGTATCGTTCTCGTCCTCGCTGTATTCCTCGTCTTCCTCGTCATCGTACTCATCGTCCTCGACAGCCTCTTCATCATCGGCGTCCTCAGGTCCATCATAGATAGTCGAGTTAACCAGATCGCCCTCGTCGTCATAGTCGCCATCGCCGCGGGAGAGGAAACTGTCTCCCATCTCCCCCACGTCCTCATCTTCCTCTTCCTCTTCTTCGCCGTAGCTGTCCGTATCCGACCCGCTGGCTGAGAATTCGTCCAACTCCAGCGGCATATCCCGCCAAAATGTGAAATCCGTGTATTCGACCCCGCCGCCCTTGACGAGCGTGCCGACGGGCGGGAAATAGTGGTCCACAACCTCTCCCATGTTGACGTAGCTGAGCTTCAACTTGTTAAGACTCAGCAGGTCTAGTGAGACTTCTGCATTTGAGTTGATGGTGAAGATCCTGTTCCGTGGGACATCGACGGTCCGGTAGGAAATTTGATCAGTCAGACGGTTTCCGAACCCAGCGTAAAAGCATGTGTTCTCGGGGCCGTACAAGCTTCGAATGTCTCGGAGCGTAGCCATCTTGAACACATGGGGTTTTCTCAAGTAGATCTCTCGTCTCAATGCAGCCATCGTCCGATCCGGCGAGAGGATGGTCGGACCTTTGGGCAGGCGGTAGCTGTTTTGTACAATGCCATTCAGATAGGCTCTGGTTGTGTCGGACTGACCAACAGATCGACTTGTCAGGTACATGATGTTGTACCCATTGGCCGCGATATCGCTGTATAGCTTCGCCACGCCTGTATGTGTCCAGTCGCGCCCGATCATGTTCAGGACGTGGCCGAGCGCATCTGATTTGGTAATCGTGCCGTCAATGTCTGAAATCACGACAGGAATATCATGCCGCCACAGGAACATGTTGGCATTGCAGGTGGCCCGATTCACGGTGAAGCTCATGGAATTCTCGCCCGGCTTCAGACCAAGAGCCTTGAGCTGATCACTAGTCAGACGAAGGGTCTTGGCGTAGTTTCTATGGCTGTGGTTGCCGGCTATCGACATCGAACCCGGCGTCGTGGGCGGGGAGTGAGCCGAGCCCTGGCCGACGTCGGATTCGCTGCGCCGGTGGAGATGGATACGGGAAGATGCTGTAGAATCGTCACTTGCGTATCCGGGATCCGAAACAGCATCGATGGCTAATGTGGGTGCCGGCCGAAGTGATGCGACAGTCTTCTGCATGGCTGCCTCCTTTGCCTCTTCACTGCTGTAAATCCAGAGGTTGCCCTCCTCATCCATGCCAAACAATGCGCCGATGTCATAGTCGCCTTGTAGCTCTTCAGACAGGATTTTGCGGGCGAGGATTTCGGCCTTGATGGCATCTTCCTCGCTGCCCTTGTATGAAGCCATGTCCAGCATTAGATCGCCCGAATCCGTCACACGAGTTGGGATATTCGCGGCCCACAACTCTTGGGAAAGGGTCATGGCACGTTGTATAGCTTCGATCGGGGCAAGAGGCGGCGGGCTTCGCGACCTCTGAGACGGGGTTGGACTCTCGGCATCATATTCGTCGCCCGACTCACCTTGATCATGGTCGGGTGTGCCTCGTGCTTGCGTCGAGGGGAGAACCGAGTCAGTCGAGGCGCTGTGTCGAGGAGTCACGCCAAGCATGCCTCTGGAACTTGGGCGGCCGGACTCCAACTCAGGAGAAGAAGCAGCGGGTGCTGAGACACCTAGGGCATATATGTCAGCAATCCATCTACAAACTCCTCGCGCTGAACCAGTAACAACGAACCTGGGCGTAGCTGGGGGGCGGCCAGGGGACTGATACCTGGCCGTGTTCCGGACGATCTCCTGCGTGTGGTGCTGTCGCTGTCGAGATTCAGGAGGTCTGGCTCCTGAAGGTTACTTTGCACAGCAGAAGGCTCGGCGGGGAGCAGGGTGGGACTGGTCTCGGGCGATACGAGGGGCGAGGTCTGCAAGCTCTGGGGAATCTTGTCGGAGGTCTCGAAGACGAAGAAGGCCTCTCCGCCCTCGCCCAGCTTCATGGCATATTCTTGCTTGGTGCCATTGACCCTGAACTCGACCTTCTTCTCATAGGGGCGCAGGAGCGAGAACTTGCCGAAGCGGACATGGAAGGGAGAGCAGAACAAGTCACCATTCTCCTGCTCGACTACTATGACATCGATGGCACCGCTGAGGGTGGCGGGGTTGATGGAGTTCCAGGCTGTGGACACTGAGTCGCTTATGTTCCTGACGTACTGCATCGTTTAGGGACAGGCCAGCGACCGAAGTCGTCGGGTCCGAGGGTTGCGACGATTGGAGGATGGAGGATGGAGGATGGAGGATGGGCTCGCTGCGTGCAATAATGGCGGTGACGGTCGCCAAGTGCGTTGGTAGGTAGCGTAGGTATGAATTGTATGGTATCACGGCCAGGTACGATAGGTAGAGACTGTATATGTAGAGGTAGATCAGGTAGATCAGGTAGATCAGGTAGGGACTGTTGGGCCGAGGCAAGACTGGGGTCGTGGGCAGTGAAAATTCGCGAACGGGCACAGCAGCATCGTTGTCATCTGTCGTTGAAGTCTAAGCTCGAGCTGAGGAAGTGAAGTTGCGGGAGCTTCGTAGCTTCGCGGGTTCGTAGTTGGCAGGAATAAGAATAGCACAACCTTATGCTAAGCTCTGGCGAAGACAGACAGAGCTCGCTCGCTCCCGGTGTTAAAGCGGGCAGCCGCGGCGCCTGACCTGCCCAAAGAAGAAGGCTTGTCAGCAGTCGATTCCATGTAAGCGCCATCAGCAGCCCCAAACGGCCTTATTTGGCAGGGGAATCCCATCGGCTGGCACGTGTGACGTAGAGAAGCTGGGGTTCGCTGCAGCGGCGCTAGTCCAGAGGGAGTAATATAGAGGCTACCTAGGTACCTAGCCCGGACCTACCTAGGCCGTAAGGGTCCAGACATGTGCCACATGAGCTCAACACCAGTCCCGGCTTAGCCCACCAGTCCCGACAGTG
>JAJNNY010000095.1:0-94606 GCA_022453515.1 Astrocystis sublimbata
TAACCCTAACCCTAACCCTAACCCTAACCCTAACCCTAACCCTAACCCTAACCCTAACCCTAACCCTAACCCTAACCCTAACCCTAACCCTAACCCTAACCCTAACCCTAACCCTAACCCTAACCCTAACCCTAACCCTAACCCTAACCCTAACCCTAACCCTAACCCTAACCCTAACCCTAACCCTAACCCTAACCCTAACCCTAACCCTAACCCTAACCCTAACCCTAGCTTTCGAATTTTGCAACTCTATATTTGTTTTAGTTGGCGATTGCATGTATACCACGATTATCACTCTATATACCCTGGTTTAGACAATCCCTTTCAAGCCGTCCATCTGTGAGCCCTTCCTTGTTGGCATTCTGTGCATGATACCTCAGCGCGGCACCTAGGTGGTGGCGCGGAAAGTTGCTACCTGGGATCGAGTGTGCATGAGTGAGGGTCTTACGGCCCGGTCTCGCCGGCCGGAACCCGTGCCCGAAATTTGCACGTTTGCTGACAGAGGCCCTCGAATTCATCCACTGAAGTTCTGCAGTTAGTAGGTGTCGCAATGCGTATTATCGTTCCCCTCCAAACAGAAATACAGTCTTGTGAGAGCGAGCAGAGAGACGACAGAAGGAAGAGGGACACGGAATGCCTGTTGATAGCACGCGCCCCTCCCCCAACATGGCTCCACGTCGCCAAAGTGAAACACAGGTACAGGAACCGCCCAACGCCCAAGAACCACAACCTCAACCACCTCCTCCGAAGGCCACGAAATCATGGGGATTCCACTTAGCATTTACCGGACTCGCCCTCGCCGTTTTCGTCTTCCAGGTCGATGCGACTGCCTTGGGCATTTCCATTCCTGTGAGTAACCCCTTCCCCGCCCTCACCTCTGCAAGCTGTCGCTAACCAATTGCCGCTACCAGACAATCGCCGATGAGCTCCACGGCACGTCGCTCGAGGAGCGCAGTCTCTGGTTAGGTATGATGGGTATTCCTATCGCCGTGGGCAACGTCACAGGGCCCATCATTAGTGCTCTCTTTACGAGCCGCGTTACTTGGCGCTGGTTGGGCTGGCTGAACTTGCCAGTTCTTGGCGTTTCGTTGCCACTCCTCATCGTCTTCTTGCGAATGAAGGCCGTTGATCACGACGTCCCGGCGCGCACCAAGCTGCAGCGTATGGACTGGATTGGCATGACTCTCTCCGTCGTAGGCATCGTAGCCTTCGTCCTTCCCCTTTCGTGGCTTGGGTCTTTATATCCTATATCCTCATGGAGGTCCATTGTGCCCCTGGTCCTCGGTATTCTTACCCTCGCTGTCTTCCTGTGGTACGAGCGGCGCCCGAAATATCCGATTGTACCGCTTCGCATTTTCACGAATAGGACAGCCGCCATGACGCTTAGCAGTGCTTTCGTTCACGGCATGCTCTCATCGGCAATTTTACAGTACATTCCCCTCGTCTACCAATCCGTTGAATTGCAGTCTGTTCTCGATTCGGCGGTCTCCATCTTACCCGCTAGTATTGTCAGCGTCGTCGCGGCAGTAGGAGCTATGGGCTTGGTGTCACTCGCTGGAGGTGGATATACCTGGAGGTGGATATACCTGGATTATTCGAGGGTCCTGGGTCATCTTGACCGTCGGCACCGGAATTCTAGCATTATTCGACGTTGGTTCTACTCTCTCCCAACTCAGGGGTTATCCGATTCTGTGGGGAACCGGTGTGGCTCTTCTGCGCCTCCTTATCCTACTGATACAAGCTAGTGTCAAGAACGTCGATGATACCGGTCTGGCAACCTCAATACTCCTACTAGTACGCTTTGTCGGAAGTCTCATCGGCCTTGCCATTGCATCGACTACTTTCAATACCGAATACTCTCGCAACCTTCCCCGCATCGTTGAGTATCTCAAAGGACCGTTGGGTCAACTAGAGCACCCGGATCAAGCAATAGCCTTCATACCGCAACTGAAGCTCCTGCAGAATCAAGTTGACCCAGATGTCCTCACGAAGATTTTGGAGGTTTATCTAGAAGCATTTCGCACTGTATTTTATGTGTTAACCGGCATATCTGGTCTTGGATTCATCACGTCGCTTTTCATTCAAGAGTTGAGTCTAGCGAATAGGGAAAGCAGTGCGCAAGCATTCGAGGAAAAATAGAGTGTGTGCAATTGTTGCACACCATGTCAATTCCGCCACGCTGAGGGCCCATTCTTTGATTACATTCTCCTACTGCTAGACTTCGCCTTGCGGTCCATCCATCTCAAGGTTCATGATGCTCTATAGCAGCACGATTCTTTGAAAGCTCTGAAAAAGTCGAAAGGAAAACAGTGACTAATCATTAGGTTACGATAGAAAAGTTACTAAAGGTTCTTAGCTTAGTTCACCATAGTAAGATTCAAGCTAGGGGGTGTAGCAATCATGGAGCACTATATACCATCTCGAATTCTATAGCTTAGAGGACGGTGGAGTAGCAATGAAATTTATATATAGAAATTCTGCCTGGGTCACCTCATTCCCCCCTTGCTGTCTCTCCATCCTTCCGAACTTCGGTCTCCCATTGTCGTCTCAAATACGGCCAAACGAACCATCCAACAAACAGACTAACAAAAGAGTCGAATATACCCCATCCTCGCTTTGGCGACGGTCCAGTCATGGCTGTGAAGAGCAGAGATGCAGCTGTAGAGTCCCTACATATAATGAATTCGCCACTCTCGGCGGCTTCTATGATTTGCGAGGCGACCTGGTCGGATGAAGGGCACCTTGCTTCCAACACAGCGAGGGTGTGGTTCGTGCCCTGTATGCGCTTGGTAAGAGGTGTCTTAGTATCCTGCTCCAGGTAGAAACCGGGAGATTTGAAATCGCCCGGAAATGCACAGTGGATGCTGTACGTGCACGATGATGACGAATATCGCAGGAGTTCCATCCGTAGAGAATCCGCCAGTGCGCGTACCGCAGCTTTGGCCGCTTTGGGAAAGGGGTTGGTATCAGTAAACACGTTGACCTACGATTCATACTGTTTCTGGTCAACTTACGTGTGTAGGCAAGTGAACCAGGCATGCTGAGAAAAGCTGCACATGAGCTGACGAATACAATGCGCCGATTTAAATGACTTTTGTCTCGTGTGGGCACTTTGCTGTCACCTCCAAGCCACTGGTCGATGACTGCTTTAGCCGGGTATAGCGCAGCATAGTAGTTATTCTTCATACAACTGTCGAGCTGACTGGACTTGAGGTCGACAAAGAAGCCGTTCTCAGCATGGTTTCCTCCAGCACAGCAGTAAAGCTCATCCGGGAGCCGGGGCTGTGCACGAAATGCCGTTTCGACCTGTTGTCGTAAAATCAGTCGTCCGCTGGCCTCATAATGGCTGAAGGCGAGACTGCAATTAGACTCACATCCTGCGCGTTGCTCAGGTCAACTGGTATAGCCCGCACCTCCTGCCCCGCGGTAGCGGCACAGGCTTCAATCTCCTTCTGCGCAGAGTTGAGACGATCCTGCGAACGTCCGAAGATGGTGATGTGAGCTCCACAAGCTGCTAACTGTTTTGCCACGGCAGCGCCCAGTCCACTCGATCCACCACACACCAACACTGTCTGTTCACAAATCAGTATAGGTTCCGTGTTAGGCATAATCTTGGAGATCGCGCACCTTGCCACGATAATCATCAGACTTAGACATTGTCAGCTCTCACAGTGCAGATTATTGTTGCATTTAGAAATCGGTGTGAATCTTTGCTTATGTTAATTAGTCTTTAGCCCCAGAGTTACAAGTTAGGAGAGGTGGCCGCCCATTGCCGTGCCACGCAGCTTTCCGCCCTTTTCCCGTCGGGCCGTTTCGCTATGTTCGGAAAACGGATCCCGCTTCGCCGTATTAGCTGTCAGCCTCCCGGCCGCACCCCGTAAGCATGTAGAGCCTGTCTCGAATGTCCCCGTGTACTCATCGCTCCGTGAACATGGATATAATCTTATACGGGGTGACAGGGCATGCCTTCCCCCGGTCATCATGAAGTTGTAATCACCTGACAAAACCTTTGATATCGGGCGTCAAGATCACTGCATGTTGCTGCACTGCGATCAATCCACATACAGTATATTCTTATCACAACCACACAACCGGGAAAACGCCAGTCACACATTGTTTGCAATGGGATCATTAGGGGCCACTGAATGGGATGCTGAAGGGCTAGCCTTTATGCAATCATTCATGAAAGCCCAGAAGCTAAAAGCGCCGCGGATGAAAAGCACCGAATCAACATTCCACAAGAACCTCGAGGAGGCGCTAGACGTGCGCCGGGCAGACCACGGCTTCTACGCCCAGATCATGCCGCCGTGGAGGTCCGGGACGTGCGCGGATTTCAGCTCGAACGACCTCCTCTCCCTAGGGGCCACGGGCCTCATGCGCAAGGCCTTCTTGGACGAGCTTGCGCGTCATCCTGACTTCAACCTGTATGCTGGAGGCTCGAGGCTTACTGGCGGAAACTACCCCTATATCGAGATGGTCGAGAAGGAGATTGCAGAATTCCACGGCGTAGAGGAGGCGCTAGTGGTGGCTTCCGGCTTCGAGGCCAATATCGCCATCTTCTCTTCTATTCCACGGCCAGGCGACGCCATCGTGTACGACGAGCTGGTGCATGCTAGCACGCACGACGGCATGTCGCAAAGCCATGCGCTCTGCAGGAAGCCGTTTCGACATAACGACGTCGACTCGTTCCGCGATACCATCGCCGACATCATGGGCTCGCAACCCATGATCGCGAATGGGTCCCGCAGCATCATCTTCGCCGTCGAGGCGGTCTATAGCATGGATGGCGATGTCTGTCCCATAGAGGAGATGATCGAGATCGCGCGCGAGGAAATGCCCGAGTCCAACTTCGCGTTTATTCTGGACGAAGCGCACGCTACCGGTATCATAGGCCCCAAGGGCGGAGGTGAGCATGAAACGACCCCCTTTGAGAGCAGTCCATTTGATGACGGAGATGTGCAGGTCTGGCCCAATCACTCGGCATCGAGAAGGACATCGCCGTTCGACTCCATACATACGGCAAGGCGATGGCATCAACTGGGGGTAAGCTGCATCTCACTCTAGATCTTGATTTGGGCTGACCCAAAGATATATTTGCAGCCGTAATACTCGGAAACTCGAGGGTACGCGCCATGGTGCAGAACTTCGCTCGGTCCCTCATCTTCACTACGGCGCCAAGTTTTCCTGCCATAGCCTCGGTCCGGGCAGCCTACAACCTGATGAAGGATGGCACGCAGCAGAAAGTGCGTATCTCGATGATATTTCTCCCATTTGACCCAGACCAACTTACTTTCATCCCATACTGATTACTTCTGTGCTGCAATATCTAGATGCTCGACAACATCCAAGAGAACGTGAAGTACTTCTTCAAGCAGCTCACTCTGGATCCCGTATGGCCCGAGGCCGTGGAGATGGGAACTCTGTCGATTCCGCTAGCCGAGGGCTGGGAGCAGCGCGAGCACTTCGTACACATGGTGCCTGTCTGGTCGCGCCAGCGCTACACGTACTGGCTGTCCTTCCACTTGAACCTGTCCGGCATCAGCGCCTATCCCATCGACTACCCCACGGTGCCGAAGGGCCAGAGTAGAGTGCGACTCGTGTTCCACGGCACGAAGACGAAGGCGGAGGTCGATCGGCTGGTGAGGTCCATCTGTGCTTTTGCTTCCGAGATGATTGAGATAGAGAAAGGCCAGACTGCCGAAAAGGCACCAAAAGCTGCCCAGTACGTTTACTCGCTTCTCGCCGCGAATGCGTCTTGATTTTGCTGGGTTTTTATAGGCGATGGAAAAAGGGGTACCAAGGGCTTAGCATTACTCCAATCATAAGAGATACAGTTATCGAATACAAAGAACCGGGGTCGTTTCACCTGTGCCCTAAACCGTCGGTGAGCAACGCTAAACCACTAGGTTGGGAGAGGTTCCATAAGAAAATCGCGAGTACTTCAGTAGGCTGTCTAATTCAAGCATACTCGAGAAGAGTGATTTGAAAGTTCGGAGGACGGAACGTCGCTCATCGAGCCTAGCCGGGCTTGGCGCCGTTTCCCCACGACATGGAGCGTTAGTGCCTGAGTACCCCGCCACCCCGCTAAGTGGGGTCACTTCCTGAGGTCGCCCTCTGAGGGGCTAGCAAGGGGCTAAGGTTCTTACCCCCTGGATCTACCGACCTACCTGGTAGGGTGCGAAGAATAGTACCTACCTAGGTACCTAGGTAAACAGCAGCGGTCGCTTTATTGGCACACAGTAACACTTGATGGTCAGATAGTGCGTTTGCATTGTTGCCATTCTTCATGCGCATGTGCCCTAATTGTCCGCAAAAGACTAGTCGATTTCATGATGTATGTCAGCCATAAGGACCAGCGCTACAAGGGATATATCATTTCCCAACTTTCGAAACTTCGATGCATAGAAATATACCCAAATAAAAGATGCTAGAAAACAGTAGAGAGCATTGGCGGCTGCACCAGAATGAATTGCGGCCAATGCGGCATTTTCCTATGCTGAAAATACTTGCAGGCATGGGGTGAAGTCTAACCAATGTATTCACTATACGGCGGATCAGTCTTGAAGGTAAATGTAAGGGTTCGCAGAAGGACTTAATATCAATTTACAATAGATTGCGTTTCAAAGGTAATTTCTTTCAAAGAAGAGAATAAATCCATGAACCCGAAAGCAACCAAAATATCATTATGAGATCTCGAACCATGTCTCCCGCCTAATTGTTTCCCCCGTCTCAAGAACATGCCTACGGCTCACACGTGAGGTCACTAAATAGTATGCAGCCCAGGTGAGGATCCCCGAGCTAGGTTCCGGTACTGCGTCCCCTTTCTTAAAGAAGCATATGCTCCTGCTTACATGTCGAGCTAGGTCGGGCCGGCGCGCAATGAGCTCTTGGCAACAGTCATCTGACCTAAATATCCCCCCATTGCCGACTGGGATGAAGACGATGTTGCACCAGTGCTGGGCACCTGACCGGAATGGCGCCGCGAGTGCCCGGGCCGTATGCTTATCGCCCATCGCGAAGGACAGGGCCAGACCCCAGTAGTCAACACCGTACGTATCTCTCGACGCCCAGGAAGCTTGGAGGCCGGGGGGGCGGGCATTGATTTCTATGAGCCAGGCAGCCGGCTCTTGGGAGCCGCTCTCTGCGTCAGCCGTGGCTGGCTCACTGACTTGCAAATCCACAAAGCCATCTTCCCCCTTCGCATACTGCATTGTTGATTTCATAACACGAGCCTCGAGGTGGAAAAAGCCGTCACTGAATCCGAGCTGTCTGAGCACGTTGACGAGGTCTCTTTGAAGCACCTCCTGTTCGTGGGTCGGAAGTACTGATGGAAGAATATTGGCTACCTCGATAAAGCTATGCATATGAGTACTGCTGCTATCGCGAGCACTGTAATCGGCAAATTTGGGGAAGTCGTCGGAGACTTCGAGGAACAGGACCTCGCCGTTGCAGAGCACGATATTGACGTCAACTTCGGGTCCGTCACAATAGCTCTCAACAACACAGGCATTGCCATGCCGCTTTAGGTCAATCGACTCAAAGGCCGTAATCAGGCTGGCTTCATTATCGACTCGGAAGACACCTTCCAAGCCCCAACCCGCCCAGGGCTTGATGATGAGTGGGAAATGGCAGGGACTGTCAAGCTTCCGAGCCAGTGTTGTCGCCTCTTGAGAGCTGGAAACGACGTGGGAATTTCGGCCCACGAACCTCCTCAACTTATACTTGTTTATTGCAATCTCATAAGCGTTGGCTGATGCAGTGGGCAAGCCTAGACGAGCGGCCGCCACTGCACAACTATACATCAAAGGGTCAAAGAAGGTAATGAGACCATCAATAGGGCGCCCGTATGAGCTAATGGCATCGATAATGCGGTTCGTGAGACCCTCGTCCGGTTCTCTGTTGATGGGGATGAAGGCATCTCGGTACGTCGAGTACTCGGGCCGCGACAACCAGTGGCCGGGTTTGTCAAGTGCCAAAACCTGAAGATTGAGGCTTCTGCACGCGGTGAAGATCCCAAGTCCGGTCGCCGGGCTTTTTCCACATTCCAGAATCGCGATGGTCCGGCGCAGCTGGGTCCCAGGCAGGATCATTGGGATAGACAGGCGGTCAGCAAGTTCCTTGTGAAAAAGATTGTCATCGGCGTCCTCAGTGACAAAAGCCCCGGCCGCTTCATCTAGGAGATCATTCAACGATATCGAATGCCCCTCCTCAAAGAGCATACCTGAAAATCCTTGGCCAGGTGTGGCGAAGTTGACATAGCTGTGGACGAATGGACATTGTGTGAGTCTGATTTCCAGAATATCTGATCTGGCCAGATGTCCCTGTTGCCGGGGGACAATGAAGCAGATATCAGCCCAGCCCCTGGCAGAGGCGATACAAGACTCCATTGCATAGAGCAGCACGGTATGTTTCAATGCTTCAGGGTCGTCTGGGTTTTGTGTACCAGCCAGTTTCATTTCACCCCACCTTAACAATCTTGTTTGATCAACTCCAAGTGCCACCGGCTCTATACGCATTGTGAAGAGTAGCATGTCAGGCCCAAAACTCAAGACGTGATGAGCCCCACTGGAGAATTGCAGTGCTATAGACACGTTAATGTCAATCGTTCACATTCAAAAGCCGAATTTTGATGCTACGTACAAGCGCCATTTTCTCCTTCTACTTCAATGAGATGATTGTCTCGAAGATGTACCTTGAAGCATGAGAGTGCATCAAAAATAACGTCCCCGGTTTGCCTGAGCTGAAATATTGATAGGGGTGTGTTCGACATCGCCACAGAAGATGAACCCAGACCGGCGCTTACGTTGGTCTGCTCTTTGATGTCGTAGGTTGGGGGTTGTTTGATACAATTGAATTCGGTGTGTAAAAGATGTAGACCCGAAATACAGGAGAAAAACCGCTCTTGAGTTTCGTGACATCAATACAGTGCAATAGTTCAGAACATAATAGACTAGATGATGATGAAGATCACGTCCTTAGGTGCCACGCACTCGATTCCCTTACATCACTTTTAGATTTCCCTCTTCTCTGGAGTCCATGCTGACTGTGTCACAGCATGAGAGTCATACACTTGACTAATATCATATATAATGATCTAGCGGCGAAACTCTGCATGTGTGGTCCTCGTTCTTAACTTTCGTCTGACAATAAGCGAGGGAATCAAGGTGTTGATTAGGGAGGTCTAAAGGGCTCCCACAATACGGGGTAGATAGCTAGCGTTGGCTCCCAGAGGTCGGGGATCAATAGGTGTGTAAGATTAATAGTTTAAAAAATAGTTAACCGTGGCTGCGGGGAACCTATCTACGTTCCTATGAGTTTAGTGATCCTGGCTTACGGATAGACATCCTTTAGCAGTGACACATTAGGTCATTCCATGGTGCATGGGTCTTTTGAAATTGGACTAGACCCTCTGTATAACATGATATTGGGAAAAAGATGTACGCAATCAGATCATCGAAGAACCTCTAAGGGGCTTAGTGCTTATGCTCGGTGCTTATTACCCTGCTGCGTATCACATGTAGGATATGCTTGCTTATCACAGCTTCAAAGGCTTATATTCACGTCCTTGCTAATGAGGTACCTTGCTGTATGAGTACAATAAAGTATATAGAAGAATACTTAAGTTCAAACCACTTGATGTGTATAGCTATTGGTTAAGTAAATACATCACAGTCTAGACTTAAGCGATATCTCTTTTGCTATTGTGGTAGAATCTTTTGTCGAGTTCGTCTAGAGAATTATAACTATACTTGTTTAGGAAGAGCAAATATGTGTTAATTACCGCTCTTGTTTACCACTCTCCTTATCAACAACTTCGACGACCTCACTAGATGAATAGATTTTCTCCATGTAGTTTAATTCTTTCCTAGTCGAAAAGGGCCTTATGTAATGTTTACAGAAACCGATGGAATTATAGAAAAACTCCCTTATAACATAATACGAGATCAAGGCACATTCACCAGCATAGTTACTTGACTTAAAGCCTGGAAACCAGTT
Source organism: Astrocystis sublimbata (assembly GCA_022453515.1). Classification (NCBI taxonomy): domain Eukaryota; kingdom Fungi; phylum Ascomycota; class Sordariomycetes; order Xylariales; family Xylariaceae; genus Astrocystis; species Astrocystis sublimbata. Next base: position 9,997 of record JAJNNY010000095.1, read on the forward strand.
CGACCTGAGCTCCGCTTGCCGAGACACAAGTCACAGCAAGAAGCTCTTTCCAGGGCTTGTCCTCCAAAGCGCGAATCTCTGGGAACTCTTGGCATATGCGAGCAGTCACGTAGGCTGCCTCAGCAAGGCTAAGATGCTGACCGGGGCAGTTGCGGGGACCCATACCAAATGGTTGGTATTTCTATGCACACGTCAGTCAATACGAAGTGGCTGCTGATTGCATATCATGATCGAGGAGATCTCGAAGGGGGGAATGATCGTGGTTCGAGACTTACCCATGTAGAATGTACATCTGACCAACGTTCAGGCTTGAATGTATCGGCGTCGTCACCCCACAAATCCTTGCGGCGATGCAGTGCTGTTACGTGGAAGGTGACATGCGTGCCCGCAGCAACAAAAACGGGAGATTTCCCATCAGCACCACCTCCGCGAGGGAGACTTGTGTCCTTGACCGCCATGCGGGTATTGATAGGGATGACTGGATGGAGCCGCAATGCCTCCTTCAGACACGACTGCAAATACGTCATGGCCTTGAGCTGCCGGTGAGTCGGTGTGTGACTCGGGCGTAAAACTTCAATGACCTCGCAGTGAAGCTTTTGCCACGTATCTGGATTACGTGAGAAGAGGAAGAAGAGGTTCGTCAACAGCGCCGAAGTAGTGTCTCTCCCCGCGAACAGGATGGTGGTCAGATCGTCGAGCATGACCTCTTTGTCGTCGGTGGCCTTCGCTACCGTTTCTAGGTATATGGCGCGCGAAGATGCCGACGATGTGGCACTCGCGTCTCGTGGTACGTTCTCAGCAAGGGACTTGTTCAGGGCTCCTCTGTGGAGGATTGCTTCCTGCAAGATGGTCTGCTTCATGAAGTCGCGAACTTTCTTCACGCTATCAAAGTAGAGCGGCTGTGCCACAAACTTTGTAAGCCAGGCGAGTAGCCACGAGGCGTGTCCACCCTCGGCCGAGTTTGTCATGTTCTGAAGTAGGTTTGCGTCATCCTTCTCGAGGAGGCCGATAGTTTTCCCAAACATAACCTCAGACGTGATATCGACTGTCAGACACAGAAAAAGGGGAGCCAGATTGACCTTGCAGTCGCTTTGCTTGATTCGGCCAATGAGACGACCAACGTGGGTTTCATATAATGGGGTGTTCTCGTATTGCTCACGAGAGAAACTCGGTCGCAGCATGGAGCGTTTCTGCTCCCATTCGTGGCCATTCGCCAGTAGAACACTATGGCGGCCAAAAAGAGGGAGGAAGGCCAGCTGCCTGCGGCGGTCGATGGCAAAGTTGGCAAAGCCAGTTGTGTGCATGTACTTGAGGTTCTCAGGATCGCAGGTCGAGATTATATCAGTGATGTGGATCCTTGTGAAGTAGGTCATGCCATACTTGTCGTATTGTTCACGAAGCCAATCCAGGAGTTGGTGGCGGTCTGCTGCTTTCTTGATAGCCCACCAATAGTCAAGACCAAAGAACTTGTCTTTGAGTGGCCACTGCACAATGGGCTCGCACTTATACGCCTTGGCCAGAGCCGCTGCCCTTTTGCGGTTCGCCAAATGGCACACGAGGACATAACCAAGGAGCAAGGCGGTGGCCATAATGCCAAGAGACTGGAATTGGGTCATCCTAACGATCTGAATCGGCATGGCTTGCAATAAGAAGTATAAAATATAGGGACAAACTTTCTTGTATTAAAAGATTCAAAAGCGAAGATTTGTATAAGACCTAGGAGTGGTTTATTGTCTTAGTAGTATAAATAACAGATAGATAGCATCTATAACACCACGGAACCGAGACTGGGTTCAATATATATATAATTCTAGTATTATACATTTCTATTCAGATTATCAATATGATTAGTGAGCCTATATAAGACAAGACGGGCGAAAATATTCCTGATAAGCTTAAAAGACTAATCAAGATACAAATTAATACCATGATCTATCTACAAGATTGTATACTATAGGCCTAATCAACCCATCGAAAAAGCAGGTGTTAAGTCTAGAACACTCGCTGTAATTATAAGTGTGACGACTTGCAAGTGATATCCCGAACATCTCTTAAAACTCTCATTTGTTATCTGGGGTGTACTGCCTGATGAGGTCGGCCAGGTTCATTTTATCACGTCAGATGCACTAGAACTTCATGATTTCTACATGATCGAGCGAGATGTCGTTGGGTGCAAGGTTGCTGGCAGTTTTTTATTGGATCATTCAATCCTTGTGATCATTTAATGAGGTGTGTGGCACATTAAGGGATTGATAGGTTTCACATCGACGTCTTTAGAACATCATTATGGACCTCTAAATCACGACTTAGATTTAACTGTCAACAATCCACCCCCCCCAATAAATGTCTCCTGCTTTCTCTCGGTATAAATACACCTTCCTTCAGGCCACTTAATCTCCTTTCTATTTCAGCAACTGAACAATTCTCAATCTTGTGCCTGTACAGACACAAATGATACTGCAATGTCATACCATAAATATCCACTCGTCTCATCATGGAACCTCTGCTCCAAGTGGCTCATTCTTGAGAACGAAAACCACGAATGGTGGTGGAAGACAACAGGTGGTCATCTTGCATTTCTTCTTGACCGAGGTGACCATAACCTCTACGACCAGATAAACACTCTACTTTTCCACTACCACTTGGTTGCCACTCGGCTAGGGCCATACCCGCGCTCCTCGACCTCATCATGGGCTAGTTTCATGACTGATGACTGCTCTCCTATCGAGTACAGCTGGAAGTGGGGCCAGGGCCGAGGAAGTCCGGAGATCCGATATGGAATCGAGGCCATCAGCTCCTATGCGGGTACCGTTGCCGATCCGTTGAACCAGACAGCCACATGTGAGCTCTTGTTCCAGCTCAAGCGCATGAACCCTGCCATCGATTTGACAGGGTTTGAGTACTTTCGGCAATTCTTCTTCGGCACTGGCAGCGGTACCTCACCAACAGCACAGCAGAAGAGATCATCCCTGTTTCTTGCCTTTGAGATGAAGAGCGGTGTCATCGACGCGAAAGCCTACTTTATCCCTGTCGAATCAAAGCGCGATACTGTTGACAGCTCCATTTACGAAGCAGTTGAGAGTCTGGGATTCTCCAACCGCAGTGCCATCCAACAGATGAAAGAATACCTCGGAAGCAATGAAGATGCTGCGACCTTGAAGCCCTTCATGGTCGGCATCGACCTCACCCGCCCTGCTAATTCACGACTCAAAGTGTACGTGAGGTCACCACTCTCGTCTTTCCAGTTCGTATCTGATTTCATGACCCTCGGCCGCCGCCGCACCGGATTCGAGGCCGAGAGGGAGCAGTTTGCCGACTTGTGGAGGCTCACACTGTGTCTGGCCCCAGACTACCCGGAAAATGCTGGGCTTCCCGCTAATAGGCACTCAACAGCTGGTACCTGCTTCTACTTCGACCTGTCTCCCAAGGATGAATCGCCGAACGTTAAAGCATATATACCTGTTCGGCACTACGCCCCGAGCGACATGGAAGCCGCACTTGGACTTACGCGCTTTCTCGACAAACATGGCAGAGGCGAGTACACTAGAAGCTACTTGGAAGCCGTCAAGCATTTGGCGAAAGGGGGTAATGCCGATAGCTCGGGAGGTGTACAGACATATATATCCTGCGCATACAAGGGAGGCACGCTCTGCATGACCTCTTACTTGAGCCCACAAATTTATAGTCGGGGCTAGATAGTTGATAAAGGACATACAGACAATCGCAAGCTGTAAGGAGTCTTAATCACAAGAAAATTATATTACGAGATGTATATGAATTAGAGCGTTGAGTGATAGAATCATAATAAACTAGCGAAATGGATAAAGGAGAACAAGGCAGGAATTCAGATTTCGTTAAGACAGTGGGCCTAGCCTCTTTACAGATAAAATATGCAGTATTGAATTTGATGACTCAGCCGCTGGGACTTTAGTACATTGAGTAAGTACTTCAGCTACTAAATATGTGGTACATTATGCAGTAAGACATTACTCATCCCAGTAGATCGCACGTTGGCACCATTCCCATGCTCGATTGTAAGAATTTCCAGCGTAGACATAGTAAAATACTTGATCGAGACAGATTGCACCGCGGTATTACGATGCAAGTATAGTCTGGAGGTGTCTCGAAATGACAGCTCATGTATCGAACACCATTTTCGAGAATCTCAGAACAACGTCTGCCGCATTTGCCGTCTCTGTATACTTGCCTAATGAGGTAGTGAAGTAATTGAGTAGCTTACTTTTTTGCGACAACCTTTTCGGTCTGGCTTCGCCGATCACCACCTTCAGCATGCGCCGCTGTTCTGGCGCAAGTACTGTTACTTCTTCCCTGCCACGGTATCCGGTAAGAATGTATTAAGTGAGAATTCGGAGAAAGAAATAAAGCCGACGAACCTCCATCACTTACAATTCATCATTTAGTTAGCGTCGTAGTTTTGTACTTTTGGTACTGGCAAAACCTAGATGAGTCCATATTCCCCAGACGTCGCTGACCCTCCAACCAGGATTGACTTCTTAGCCTCACACTAAAGGCTTCCTTTCCGACTCCAAGAGGCCGAGACATCTCCCTTCCGCGATACGTCAAATGGATTCAGCTCAGCCCCGAAAATTATAGCTGTATCTGCCTCCATCTACCCTATCGTGTTCACTGGCCACAAGTGGCTCAACCCAAAGACAGTCTACAGCTACCATGGCAGACGAGGTGCGCATCATCAGCCCTCAGCGACACGGCCTTTCAGCCGTTGAGCCAGGGCCTCCCCTGAAATTGCTATCATATACAACAACGACCGACAGATTAGTCATGTTAATGGGGTGTATCTTCTGTGTCCTTGGTGGAGCTCTCACCCTCTGTTAACGGTAAAGTCTGGATATAGCCTCGTCAAATGCCGGAAAAGGTGCTAATGAAAAGCTACCATCGACAGGTCATATACGGCGAGCTCGCTGGCACTTTTCAGCGTTTTGGAAACGATGTCATTGGGCCGCACGAGTTAAACTCCGAAGTCGCTCGATTTGCTCTCTACTTCATCTACCTGGGCATCGGAATCTTCGTCTTCGTTTTCGCGGGAACAGTCACCTTTTTCCTTTGGGGGGACCGCATCATCCACCGACTCCGTGTCGACTATCTCAAGTCTATTATACGGCAGGATATCGCCTTCTTCGATATCTTGGGTTCCGGGCAGATCACTTCCAGCCTGACTTCGGACATCTATCTCGTCCAAGACGCACTCTCGGCGAAACTGTCTCTTACTCTCACATCCGTAGCCACATGCACGTCAGCGTTTGTTATCATCTTCGTCGAGTCCTGGAGGCTTGCCCTCGTCCTGCTAAGTGCCGTGGTGGGTATCGCCATCGCTAACTCTGTTGGTACGCGGTATGCTGTCCGCTACAACAAAGGTGCACTCGACGCACTGGCGAAGAGCAATTCTATCGCCGAGGAAGCCCTCCGGTCTTACAAGCATGTCACGGCCTTTGGGATCCGCCAACCGTTGGTAGATAAGTACGGCAAGCAGTTGAACCATGCGCGGTCTCAAAGCACTAAAGCACGTGCGGCGATAGCCTTGATGACTGCTGCCTTCATGGGCATCGTGTATCTCTCATCTGGTCTCTCATTCTGGCAAGGTTCTCGCTTTCTTGTCCGTGGCGAAGCAACTACCTCAGGCGTAATCGCATGCTCCATGGCAGTCATCATATGTGCGCTCGCCATCAGTAAGGTGGCACCAAACGCGCAGGCTTTTACCACTGGAGCTGCTGGAGCATCCCGCCTGCTTCTTTATATGAATCGCCATTCACCTCAAGATCCCTTCGATGAAGGGGGAATGCGGCCAAACATTGTGAAGGGCGAGATCACTTTCAAGTCGGTGAAGCTCGTATACCCCTCTCGGCCTGACTACACTGCTCTGGACGACATCAACCTCTTGTTTACCCCCGGGAAGCTCACTGCAGTCGTGGGTGCGTCTGGATGTGGCAAAAGCAGTATGATCGGACTGATGGAACGATTCTATGAACCCATCAGCGGAAGCATAAGTGCGTCTAACCAATTACCCCGATCTCTGATATCTTATCCCTCTCCTTTCTTGGAACAGCATACTGATTCACCTCCGTATAGCACTCGATGGTGTTGACATTTGTAGCCTCAATCTCAGCTGGTTGAGACAGCAGATGGCCCTGGTAGGCCAGGAGCCAGTTCTCTTCAAAGCATCTATATACGACAACATCAAGCACGGCCTCTCATACGCTACCAGGAGTGCTTCAGCCATTCCAAAACAGGACGAGCGTGAAAAGGTGATACGAGCTGCAACGATAGCCAACGCCCACTTATTTATCAGCGCTTTACCGCAGGGTTATGATACGCAGGTCGGGGACGAGGGCCGAGAGCTTTCAGGTGGCCAGCTTCAACGCATTGCCATCGCCAGGGCTCTCATTAGAGACCCCAAAATACTGCTCCTCGACGAAGCTACGGCCGCGCTGGATGCTGAATCTGAGAATATCATTCTTCGCAATCTTGAGCGCAACCAGTCGCAAAGAACTACCATACTCATAACGCATCGCCTGACCACTGTTCGAAATGCGGACAAGATTGTAATGATGGCCAACGGGCATGTTGCCGAATTGGGCACGCATGACGAGTTGGTTCAAGCTGGTGGCATTTACGCTACCGCTTTCGCAAGGCAAGAGTCAAGTTATACCTACGATGATGAAAAGAATGCTGAGCGCAGCCGGGATTCATCAGCTATTCGGATGCCGACTACTTAACAAAGCACCAACGGCATTAGCATGATTAAGACGGAAAGAGAGGGTATTGATGCTAGTCACGAATCTGTTGACGATGCCGAGGTACAGTCTCAACCCTTTCGAGGTGATGTGGCCGCAGCACAGTCCGTGTGGTCCCTTGTTCGGCTTGCCTACAACTTCAACCGAGAGGAGCGGTCATACGTCGCCTTTGGTCTCTTGTGTTGCCTCGTGACAGGGGCTATCACCCCAGTGTGATTAAAGCTGCCTCCGATGCAAATAATGTCTGTGAGACACCGAGCTAACTTTATTGCGCACTTATTCACCTACCTAGGCAATCGATCTTCTTTGCCAAGAGCATTCAGTGGCTGTCGGTACCTCCACCTCAGTTCTCAGATCTGCGCTCCCATATAAACTTCTGGTCGTTACTGTACCTCGTTCTGGGCCTGGTGGCGTTCGGCGCCTGGTCAGGCCAAGGACTATGTCTCGCGTACTGCTCCGAGGCGCTGACTCGAAACGCGAGAGCTTCAGCCCTCCAGTCCATCCTCCGCCAGGATGTTGAGTTTTTTGATCGGCCCATCAACTCTACAGGAGATCTTATGGCTATCCTCTCGAGATCGGCCACCCATCTAGCAGGGTTGGGCGGAGCGGTCTTGTCGACCATCCTCACCGCATTTGCCACCCTCGTGGGCGGTATAATCTTGAGCCTCATCATCGGCTGGAAGCTAGCGCTGGTATTCATAGCTACTATTCCTCTCATACTAGCAAGCGGATGGCTTCGACTGCGGATCCTCGCCTCTATGGACGCGAATGTCCGTGCAACCTACTCAGATTCTGCGGCCTACGCGGCCGAGGCGGTTGCGGCGATTCGAACCGTCGCGGCTTTCTCTCTCGAAGAATCCATTCTCCAATCCTACCAGGAAGCGCTTGATGAAGTAGCCGCAAGAATCTTCCGATCAACTCTCATCTCCAGCGCGTTGTATGCGGCGTCACAAGCTATTGTTTTCCCGATTGCGGCTCTAGGCTTTTGGTATGGAGGTACCCTGATTGCCGATGGGAGTTATACGTCATTCCAATTCTTCGTATGCTTCTCCGCCCTCGTCTCGGGAAGCCAGTCAGTCAGTGCAGTTTTTAATTTTGCACCAGACCTCAACAGGGCAGTACATGGCGCGCAAGACTTTTGTCGTTTGCTCCATACCATGCCCGCTATGGACTCTCTTGATTCGAGGGGAGTCGTTCGAAGCAGCTGCAATGGACTTGTGGAGTTCCAGAACGTTTCTTTTGAATATCGAAACCGCCCTGGTCGGTATGCGGTCCAGGACTTGAGCTTTCGTATCACACCCGGGCAGACTATTGCCTTCGTAGGTCGTAGCGGGTCCGGCAAGAGCACGGTGATTGCGCTTTTGGAGCGGTTCTACGACCCCACATCAGGTGATGTTCTAATCGATGGGCACAATCTACGCCATCTCGATGTCCAGAGTCTGAGATCTTACATGTCACTTGTCGGGCAGAACTCAGTTCTGTACCAGGGTACCATCCGAGAGAACCTCACTCTCGGCTTGGGACGCTCAATTGTGACCAACGGCGAGATCGAACAGGCCTGCGCGGAGGCCAACATCCTGGAGTTTATCCAAGGCCTCCCCGACGGCTTAAACACGGAAGTTGGGAGTCGCGGGACGACACTTTCTGGTGGAGAAAGGCAGAGGATCGCTATTGCGCGAGCCCTTCTGCGAAATCCGACCATCTTGCTACTTGACGAGGCAACGTCTGCTCTAGATGGAGAATCGGAGGATATAGTGCAGGAAGCCCTAGCAGCGGTATCTCGCGGGAGAGCCACTATCATGGTAGCCCATCGACTGCGGACGGTACGGGATGCACACGTCATCTTTGTCATGGAAAAGGGATTGGTGGTCGAGCGTGGAAACCACGAGCAACTTTTAAAGGCCGGAGGCAGGTACGCTGAGCTGTTTCATGCACAAAGCCTTGAAGAAAGAAAGGCTTAGTCTTATATGTAGGATGAACCAGTTCCCAATTCTACGTAAAATTAAGAAAGGCAGCAGGCTCAGGTGGCCCCTCGGATAACTGTACTTCTCGAGGGTCTTGACATAGAGGCTCTGACGCACCTCGACGTTTCCTGTGGCTTTGCTTAGCGAGCCGGAAACAGTCCACTCCTAGGACCAATGAATCGACGAACAAAGCCTTGGGTTCTAGCTTTATGTATTGCAATATTCAGTGGTACTTGATAATAGAAATGGCTTGAAACTTGTTAGATCATCAACTACACCCGCCCGAAATAGGGGGCAGCTTAGAATGGCTTCCAAAAAGGTCCAACAACTGGAGGAAAAGCTAAAAAAAGTTGTTTGAACAAGACAGGCGATTTTTATTTGTCAAAAAGCTACCCAGCGGTGTTACGGGAGACTGTCTATGCTACTAAGGGACAAACCAGAATAGACAGACTCGAAAACTCGTTGTTAAATACCCCACTGATGGTGAAGAGGCAGCCATCGACCATTTAAAAAATGAAATCAAATGGTTACGGGTGAGTATTAAATCTTGGCGGTAGCTTCTAGCTCGATATGGCTATTGATCAAAATGTAAGATTCTGCTTCTATTGCTCGACATTCATTAACACTTTTCTCCTATCAACGATTAGGCCGTTAGATTTGCAAACCATATTGTAAACATTTTAACGATTGCAAATGGTCCCAATAAAGGGGCAAAGGGGCTAAAAGCTTGCATTTTCTTGGCTTGGCCACCTGAGCAAGGAGAGGTCCAGGAAGGTCCCTCTCCGTCTCAGCCGTTATCTCTCCAGCACTGGGACATGGACGACGAAATTCGTGAGTGGAACTCCCAGTCTCAAAACACCGCAATTGGCTTCTCGCATGCCCGCCTAAAATTGCCATCAGCCGCCCGACGTTAATACTTTGTATGATTAGTGTTATTCGGCCGGCTAGACAGGGATGGGCATTGGCTGATTGATTTCGATAATTGCGGCAATTGTGGAAGAAAACGACGAGGAACCGCCGGACGTCACAGCTGAAGCCGACTTTGACTTTTTCATGAATTTGCCAAACTACCTAGGTAGTGAGTAAACAAATGATCTGCTGTAATTTATCAGGTTAATGGTTACTCACATCGTACAGCCGGAAAAGGGGTGCGACCAACGCTGGAATACGTGCTAATGTTCTCGACGCTGTCTTGGTAAGTAAGCCCTCGTACTAGTATCAATATTAAGTTCCAACAGCAAACATTTATTTGGTTTATCTGGCGTTCTAATAAACAACCAAAACAAATAGGTCATGGCACGAACAATCGCCAAACGCTGAACTCTAGACGAGCAGGTTGTCGCGAATTCTTCAAGCGTACTATCCCACAAGTAGATCAGGACTTGCAGTGGCTAGCTGTTATTCCGGGAAACAGGCCTAACTTAAATGAACCTTATCAAACAGCATATGCGGCTGTTGCTACGAAGGATTACAGAGATACTCCGTACACGAACCGCGAGACAAATACGTATATCCAAAATATCGTTCAGCAATACATATTTAATCCTACCTAGGTAGTGTTACGGGATTTTGTCAAGGTAGGAAGAACTTTAAGAGAGAGGGTAGCTTGGACCCTACGATTATAGTTGATAAGGTTTTCACGCGGGAGATCATTGCTGGTTAGGGAGTGATGCATAGTATGGTCTAGAATGACGAATGTTAGACATATCAACTTGTTAAGAGTGCCGGATATGTATTTGGCTGCATGCGACAAGGTTCGTAATGGAAGGGGCAAGATCTTAATAGCAATATTTCCCCCTAGAGTGAAGGATCTCTTTGTTTACACATCCATTGTTCACAACTCAACTAACTACTTATGGCTGAACAATAATCTCACACGCGCTCTAAGCCAGTCATAGGGAGATCATCGCGGTTTCTAACGAGACAGCAGTGGATAAACGTGTTGACGATTCATTAAATCTGCAAATGAGCTTGCCCATGTGATGCAGTATAGTGGTTTTGGATCAGAAACTACGTGAAAAGATGCAGACATCTCTCAAGAGCTTGAATTAAGACGCTCTATGTCTCAGTGCGTAATTATCATAGATTCGATAACGTCATCCACAAGCCGATACTGCACTTTTCAACACCCATTTCACGCCATTACCAAAAACACAACAACAACACAATTAAAACAGTTCAAATCAATTGGAATCGTCTTCTTCGGAGGTTTTTACATCTACTTAACATGTTCGCGCATTATGTCCCGTGCCGCCACAGATGCCACAACGCCTCTAACCCGTCCGCGCCCTCTTCGCTGGACGACTACTTTCACCTTCCACTACCGATTCAACGTTATTATCGCCTTTTAATTCCCATAGAACTTAAGAATCCTCTATAGTAAGAGGTCCTCTATATATTAGTTGCTTGTTTTTTTTTTTCGATATTTGCTAAATATATAGTTAGTTTTTCGAAGATTTTCGACCTTTTAATATAAGAGGGCGTTCTTATATATTATAATATATATAGCCTTCGTAATTAAATTAATTAATCTAAAACTCGGTATTAGTAAGCTTTTTTAATACCTTTGGATACTGTTTTTAATAAAAATTAACTGTTCTAAGGCTTTAAGGGAGGTGGTAGGTGTTTTAGAAGTCCAAACTAAAAAGGGCAGTTCGGGTTTAATAAAGGGAGTTTTTTTGTTTTTTTTTATATTTAACAAAAAAATCACCCTCTCTATATCTAAAGAGATAATTCTAGTAGCTTTAAATCCCGATCGAATGTTTTTTTTTATAAAAACACTTATAAACGCTTTTAAAAACCCAGCTAAAAAATCCTCCTTTGTAACATGGGTTTGGTACCGCCGTATTAAATCCTTAATATATAACGAGTAAAGGCGTTTTAGCACACTAAAAAGTATTAGATCGAGAGGCTGGAGTCTATGTAACGAATAGGCAGGCATACAAAAAGTAACTATACTATTATTTTTATAATAATCTTTAAAATCTATCGAATAGTAGCTTTTATAACTATTAAGGATTAAAAGGCGTTTTATACCTTTTATATAGCTCCGAATATATAAATCAAAATATTATAGCTATTTTATGCCTATTTTGTTTATAATTTAACTATTATTTAAAAAATCGATAACCTAGTTAGGTAGTAAAATAGTATCGCGATACTAAAACGCGAGGTAATATATGCCTATAAAAATAATATACAGCGGTACTGCCTAACTTTAAGAATTAATAGCTTAAACCACTATAACCTATTCTCTACCTCCTTACTAGGCCTACCTAGGTTTCCTATATCTTTTTAAGCTTATTATAACTATTCCGGTTATAATTATACCTATAAAAAACCCTAACTCGTTAAAATTAAATATATCTTCTATTTAAATACCGTATTTCGCGATTATATTAACTATAAGCGTAAACTATACGTAATAACTTATAGGATCTTTATTAAAAGCTCGCTAGTAATAAATTCGACGATTTAAATACGTCTAGAAGTCAGGTCGTTGTTATACAAAGTTCGAGGCCTAGTTCTTACCCATAGGTACCGCGTGTCGGACGTATCGGAGGATATTAGCTATTTCTTTAACGTATCGAAGCCGGGGTAGAAACGCTTACGAATCTAGCTCGATTACGCGTCTAGTAATCGTATCCTCTTTAGACATTATAAGCTTTCGCGATTTTCGGTTCGATAAATAAACTGGTGAAAAACCGGCGAGGCGTTTCGCGATTATAGTAGTACAAACGTTATAGATTTTTGCAATTTTCCGAAAAGAAAGTTTAGGGTTGCGTTTTTTAGCCTAAATCGCTAGCTATAGATTGGTTTCACTTGATTTAGGTGGCATAATATAGTTAGTAAAATATTTATAATTAAATATGGAAGGTGAAGAAATAATAAAAAGTACAGCATCGGCTTGGGTGCAGCATCGGCTTATGGATGACGTTAATGCATACTCAATTAACATTAGGATACCCTTGAAAATAATGTGTACATGCCCTGGCAAGTATGCTATCTTTAGCTCAGGTATGTAAGGTGAACTTGCCTCCTAACTTCTATACATGACGCTTTCAAGGCTCTGCCCTGTTCATCGAAACACAATCATAATGTTTCCAGACTATACCTTTCCCCCGTATCTCGGCCCGGCGGTGTCTGTAGGTTCCTAACACTACTGTGATCAGGCTGTTCGTCTCTTGGGTGCGCAACGCTTCGAGAATGGGTTGATTTGCCTCTAGAAGATAGATATACTTGAGTATTCCTCAAGATATGCCTTAGCAAGAGGGGCACAGATGGGAAGCAGGCGACTAGAATAACCGTAGCGTATTCAATTTCCCTTGATACCCTGTTAGTGATGTCCAACTGGGTCTGCGCCTGTGCCACTCACGTCCAATAACCGAACGGCTCTATCGCATACGTGACGTCTTTCTGCATGGATAGTTGAACCGTGTATGCGAAGCGAACTATACTGGCGATACAGGCACTGTGGACCATGTCAGTACCACTGCTTCTACTCTTGCTAGGGTAAAATAGGGGCAATCGGATACGCACAAGAACCCAACAGCGAAGATGGCAGTCACTTTGATTTTAGATTTCCGAGCCATCTGGAGATGCCGAATAGCAAGCAAGGGCAGAAATAGGATAGTGAAGTCGGACACAATGTTGATTGCACTCGAGGCGATCAGAACTGCATCGGTGTTGATGCACTGACCGGGAAGTTCTGGATTCCAAATCTTCTCGCGTGGGATACAGGCGAGGATGAACGACAGCGTCCAGCCAGCATAAAATAGCAGGTTCGCCCAGATGAGGATTTTGAGGCTTATGTGGCTGAAGCTATTATGCTGATGTTGAAGAAAGATTGATTCGATCTGACGCATAACGACATACTTGGCGTTGAACATCATAGGCCCGTACAGTATTTCAAGATAGTTTATAATCTACATTTCACTTGTCATTAGTCGTCAATCACCCACACTGAGGCAACCAATTATAGCACCCTATATCGTATAACTAACCTTGAGCAGTTCAATAAACCGTGACAGGGTGACATTCCATTGGTGTTCACCTTGCCCATATTTCCCCGTTGAGATGGTGAAATAGATATACGCCGCGAAAAGGGCCTGTTCTGTTCAGTCATGTATCGCTGTCATTAGGACGGATGAAGTTACCAGTGACAGTATCAGGGCACCTGCTGTTCATTTAGTCTCCATTGTTAATTGTTCATGTCTGACTCATTTACTTACCGTCATCCACGTTAAACTTCTTGATGATCTTGGCTCGTGTGAAAGTACGCGCCGCTACCGCGAGCGTACAGAGAGTTAATGTTAAGATCGCTATTGCGATATGGATGTAATGAATCGAGGGCGGATTGACGAAATTGGGAATTACACCATCAGGCGGCTCCAGGGCACCTGTTGGCACAGGGCTCCCCTCCATTGCGTGCCGTAAGGCCTAATGTAGGTGGAGTTGTCGGGGTGCTCTGATGAAAAGCGTTCGAGATCTATGGGTGCTGCACCGGGCGGTGGCTTGAGGGAAGCCTTTTTCTCTCTTGTTCAAAATAAGCTCCAGGCATGGTGAACTTGTGAAGAGATTGAACGACGTAGAGATGAGGTGCAAATAGCAAGATCAAACCAATGGCTTCCTCCCCCATCCGGATTCAGGGGTTACCAGAAAATTCATACCGAAGGTCACTCATCAGACGCGTCGTTGCAACCTGCGACCACGCACATGCGGAAATCAAACGATGCCAAATAAGCGAAATCCTCTCTTTGCTACCAATATTGGCGGGTGTGTCTTGGCGGACGAAAAAAGCATCAGAAATTGGAGTCGATGCTTATCGATTGGGACAAGCTTACTCCTAGGCCTCCATCTCGTGCATGGGTATGCAGACAGTGTAGATGGAGATACATCTACGTGCTACTGCATCACCTTCAAATATCTGATACTGAAATACCATCTTGCACGTACGTCTTAGAGGTTTCACGGACATCAAACAAGGACTATGCAATAACAGCAAGAAATGATTTTGACCGCAATGCCCATGCCATAGCTACAAGTATGATTGCAAGGATACCATCTTAACACTCACTGTCTCAGGAGCTTTATGTAGGTCTTCCCGTCGACGTAGCAGTGAGTAAGTATCCCGGCAAGCCGGCCATATACAAAGTTTGTTACTGATATCGCCACTTGATACCTATATAGGTAGGTATGTGACGCTGAGCTACGCCACTCGTCTCGAGCTAGCTATATATGACACCTTCCGTCTCAAGTATGCAGTGACTAATAACCTTCGTTGAGGGTATTTAACTCCGAGCCGTGTAGTAATTATAAAGCCGGGTTGCAGTGCTACTGTGCCATAGCAGCCTTCTGGCTTTAATGTTACCCAAGGGCATGCCCTGATACAGCACTGCTATTAGAAGTTGTGAAAGCTGGAGGAACATAACTGCTCAACTATGCGCCTGCTCGCATGGAGCGATAGCATCATGGTGTTCCACAGCATGAGCCGGGCGTCTTGAGTCGACATTGAGACATGATCTGTCAAGAATTCAATTCACCGGTCGGCAAAATGATTGTTATCTGCATTCTGTCGTGTGTCCGAGTGCGAAGGTCCCTGTCGGGTCGGATTTGGAGTATCTGTGTTGCACTGCACTCTGCGAGGTTTGCGTCTCGAATGATCCTCCAAGATTCCATCTGCGCGCGGTTCATTCAAGCCTCTGTTCTTCTGCTGGGCCGCCCGGGGCCGAGTATGATGCATCGATGCAACTGCCTCGTCATAATCTACCTTGATAGTTGGTTCTTAAAGCTGAGTGAGCGAAGTAATCCTTGAGATTACATAGCTCACTGTAGGTTGATTGGATGCTCATACAATGCCGAGATGCATTCTGAATCCTTCGAAAGGCTTACTGCAGGTGCACTTCACTCAATGATCTATTGGCTCTCAGATTCCGAGCGAGTATGCCATTGACGAGACGTAGTTGCTAGAAGTCAAAACTTGGACTTCAAATGGAAAGCGACTCTCTACTCACTCGCTCTGGGTATTGATATCCCGTGCCTCACAAAGTCATTCGTCTTGTCATCAGCGGCAAAGTCCAACGTTAGCCAGCATGCTGCAATCAATGATAGTTCTCGCCCTTGTCGCTCTCTGTCTTCTGTACTTCGGCTACAGACGAGCACTGCCCAAGCCGCTGCCAGGCATCCCTTACAATGCTGAAGCAACTAAAAGCTTGTTTGGCGACGGCCTAGCTATGATGAATGAAGTGTCTCAGACCGGCGATGTGATGGCTTGGTTCTTAAAGCAAAACCAGAAGACAGGATCACCCATCAGTCAAATCTTCATCCAGCCATTTGGAAAACCGTTGATCATAGTTCGAGACTGGCGGACGGCCCGTGACGTCAGTGAGTTGTTCCCAAGTTGTTGAATCGCTTCATTTCAGTACGTCTTCGCCTTCGATACTCAGCTGCTAAATGAAGGTTCCCGTAGTGTTACACCGGTCACGCGAGTTCGACCGTTCCAGTCTCATGATCACTTACGCAGGGGGACTTTTGGATGATCAGCACTTTGTGCTAAAGACAGGTCCCGAATGGAAGAAACGTCGTCGTCTTATTGACGATACCATGTCCCCGACCTTCCTCCACGGCCCGGTTTCGCATATCGTGTACGACAAAAGCCAAAATTGGATCAAGTTATGGCGATTGAAGTCTCAGGTAGCGTCCGGTCGCCCCTTTAAGGCCTACTACGATATCCATTTCGCCATACTGGACACCGTGCTTGGGTTTTCCTTTGGCTCCGAATTCCCTCGCAGCGCGATGGAACCTCAATTGAAGCGATTAGCTCGCATGGCGCAAGAAGTTCAATCGTCGCGAGAGATCCCGCATGACGGGACAAGGAACATTCCCATCGACTTTCCTGAGGAACCTATCGATAGTAGTCTGAGGTCGATGCTCCAGCTTCTTGAATCCCTCGAGAAAATTAAAACTGCGCCTTATATACCACTGAAGTGGTGGCTTGTCAAAAGGTCCGCTGCTTACAAGAACCTTTGGCGGATGAAGAACGACTGCATTCTCACGGAAGTGAAAAAAGCGGTCGAAGCCCGCAAGCAATACACCCGCGCTAGCCATGCCGACGAGGAGTCATCCTCATTGCTAAGCTGCGCCGCAGCAGTCATCGTCGACAAAGAGGCACGCAATGCCAAGAAGGAGAACAGGGCACCTGATTTCCTTTCTACCATGGTTGTGGAAGAGATATGGGGCCTGATCGTGGCGGGCTCGGACACCCTAAGCACAACGTTCGCCTGGGGTGTCAAGCTTCTTGCAGATCACCCCGAAATTCAGGATCGACTAAGAAAGACGCTACATGCTATCCACACGAGGGCAATTGAGGAAAAGCGCCTACCATCCGCCGATGAAATCCACCATGCCCCCACAGGCTACGTCGATGCAACCATCGAGGAAATGCTCCGATGCGGAGGTCCTATCCCCATAGGCGACCGAGAAGCCAATTTCGACACAACGCTCTTGGGCCATCACATCCCCAAGGGTACCAATGTGCGATTCCTGCATAATGGACCAGGTGTACGACTACCAGAACTGGAAGCCAACAAGCACAAATACAGTCAAGATCCGGAAGCCTCGAAAGACATGTCTGGCTGGGATGACGAGGACATAGACTTGTTCAAACCAGAGCGCTGGCTGTGCCGCTCGACAGAAGAACTAAAGCAATCGGCAGGGGATGCTGTGGGCGCAGATGGGGCCAAACGGACTTTCAACCCACTGGCGGGGCCGAGCATTCCGTTTGGTCTCGGCATCCGCGGCTGTTTTGGGAAACGCCTGGCGTACATTGAACTCAAGATTTTGTTAACAATGTTGATCTGGAATTTCGAGCTACTCAAGTGCCCAGATGACCTGTCGAGCTATTCGGGGCAACTGTCATTTGTGAACAAGCCCCGGAACTGCTACGTACGACTGAGGAGCATTGATCATCCTGCAGATCGGTTGTGAAGAATCAATCGATTACGGGATGCATCTCAAGCAGTTCACCACTTGAGCTTTTGGGTGGAATTCGGTCAAGATAACGGGTGCTTTACATGGCCAGGCGATATGGTATGAGTTGGGATGGGCAGCAGGGAGCAATCTGACAATAACAACATCAAGTCAGCTTAACCGCGACTTGACAGTGACAGTTAAATTCACGCTCTTTACATATCAAAGTATATTCCGTTATACAGGTACTATATAGTAAGAGCTTCTCTCATGCTCTTTGCATGTATTTAATGGAATCATTAATCAATGACGGAGGGGATATTGTGTTTACAAAAATACGGTCGTCCAAACAACCACTTTCTGCACTGCTGATGAGAAGCTGTTGTAGAGAATGGTTCCATTCGTGATCGGCCCAAGACGCCCTGTCCTTATTGCAGGCATGTAATACATCACTGTCTATAGGCTACGAGGCGAGCGAGGTATCCATTTGAGCCATAACTACCAGCCGTGGCACAGACACTTGGCCTAAGCTTACCTCCCCGTAAGCTTGACTATCAGCACTGGCTCCAGAGTAATATGTGAGTGAGATTTCCTAAAGTACTGTGCAGTTTACCAAACAGAGGATCCTATCCGGGACCCGCGCACCCGGCAGTTGAATCATCCCTAGTGAACCTCCATGAAGGAGCGCCTTGAACTGCAAAGACGCATGGTTAGCTGGTGACCCCTGCTCGATTGATCCCAAAACAATGTAGTTGTTTTCAATCCGTCGAGGATCGAAGAGATAAGCAAATGCAGTCCGCACTAGATGACGCGATAGTACATGGGCCAGTGGACCAATCAAGTGAGCCTCACTCCAGAAGCGCATCATCATACCTTTCGCGAGACTTGTGATGAGATCTCATTATTTGCCATGCAACAAACCAAAGCAATTCAACACCCTCCTGTTCAAGTGATGAGGGTTGGCGGTAGCGGTGAAATGGCATGGCGGTGAATGAGTCGGTTTGGCGATGAGCGTGCGCGTGGCAAAAGCCTCAAGCACACTTCTTACCAGGTAGCCTTCTATGTTTCTTTGCACTCAGCTCCCCTCACCCCAGGATTTGCCCCAATCTTCGTAAGATGCCGAGCATGTCAGAGGCCATCTGCATCCTTCCTCCTAATAAATGCATCCTGCATTCTGATGTGCATCTCTTCAATCTATTCGAATTGAAACCTGCCACTCATGACTGGCTTTTTGACGCTCGACGCATAAACAATCGTAGGATCATGATCCTAGTCGCCGACGTTGCATTTCTTCGTATAAACTCGATGATTGACTCCAGTGCAGTAAAGCCAGAGGATCACGGGAATCTTGCCCGTTGAGCATTTCTCCTATCACTCAGGACTCCGCGTCTTGGGTGCGCTCCTGATCCTCCGGCACTCATCGGAACTAGATCCGTTGCTTGCGGTATTAATAGTACACAATAGCGACAGATCAAGTAATTAAATTGGAGTGCTTCATGAGCGCGGCACAGTCAATCGCTGACAGCCAATCGCAGGCACTGTACGTTGCCATCAGAATCGCACAGTTCTCGAGAAACGTACTCGTAATCCTTTACGGAAGGCCGCGATGATAGAGTGCGCTACAGTTTGTCGCCTGGTTCAAGTAAGCGAACGTTCCCGCATCATGTTGCGACAAGATCAAGCCCCTGTTTAGCGTCCCCCGCGTCCCGGCTCGACCAGTTGATTCTGCTTAGCGCAGATCTCGCCGCGATAGAATTTACGGAAGTGCCCCTGTCTCGCCTGTCTCGTCTATGGCTGTCCCCTGCTCATCTGAGCCTATCTACCAAACTCGCCGAGCTCGCCAAACATGCGAGTCCTTCAGGATGATAAATGCTAGCTCGACGCTAGAGACGAGAGAAACAAGGATGCTACTGTTCACAAAGCAATCATATAACCTATAGTCTTCTTCTGCAATACTCGCTATCGATTAATATTTGCGGCTATTTGGACGCCACTGACGAGAAAGTAGACCAGGGGTGATTCCATACCCGAATTCCCCTAACGGTACAAGCCCCTGGCGTCGAGCTAACCAATATGGCCCGCGCCGAAAAAGCTAGTGTCAAATCAGACTCCGCTTGGTCAACACCACATCCATGTCACTTTGCCTCGTCAGCCAACCACCCGACACCTTCCACTCTTTGTCGGGATCAGCCAACGTGATCTGGAAGTTCCTGTAGAGCTCCACGATGATCTTCGTGAGCTGCATCATGGCCAGGTTCCTCCCGATGCAATTCCTAGCACCAGCTCCGAACTGAGGACATCTGTCAGTGATATAACTCGTGTGTGGGAGAGTCAGTTGTCGAAAACAGCTGACATACCGTAAACATATTTGCTCGCATTCTGGCCACGTGCTGGGGGTCGCTCTCAATCCATCTCTCGGGTCGGAAAAGGTGTGCATCTTCACCGAAGATACTCTTATCTCTATTGACAACCCAGCAATTCACACCTATGATGGTGTCCTCGGGGATGTGTTTTCCGTGTAGAGTTACCCCGCCTTTTGGTGTGAGGCGTTCTAAAATTAGACCAGTGCTTGGATGGATGCGGAGTGCTTCGTTCGTCACAGCTAGACTATATCTCGTCCGTTAATGATAAACCCCTGGGTTCTCTGTTGTGGTGTGATCGACGACAAGGGGGTGCAAGACCTTTAGAATGTACTTACACGTAACGCAATGGCACGATCTCCGAGTATCTTGCTGGTTCGCTTAGATTGCCGTCCTTGGTAGCGTCGGATATCTCCTTGAAGAGCTTTTGCTGTGCCGACATGTTCTTCGCGAGGTAGTAAACTACAGCTCGCAACGCAATCGCAACGACGTCATGAGCGGTCACCCTATTATGCGCTGTAAGTTCGATCAAGTGACAGGCGCTGTCTAGATCTGAGAGTTGGGCTCTCCGTCGACTTACACGTTGATGTACGCTGCTGCGATGACTTCCCTGATAGTGAACTTGTCCGGAACCGACTTATGTAGCTCTAGAAAGTGGTTTAGCATGTCGGGACTCTCCGTCGGTTGCTCAAGACGATCTTGAACAAGTTTGAGAACGAACTACCATCTCCCGACATGGCCCGAATGTCAGCAAGCTGTTCCTGGACGAGAGGTTGAGTGGCCACTCACGTTGAATAAAGGGTTCTCCTCTCTCGCTCCAGTGACCATCGTCTTTAACTTGGCCCAAATCCGTTCTAGAGGGTATACCTGACCCCACTAATTGGTGTGAGCAACGCTATTATCTGTTGACCAGATTGGGTCTTTTATACCTTTGAGAAATACAGCATTTGCTCGTGATCCAGATGACATATTCCCTGTAGGTCGGAGCCTGAATCCATAAAGCCTAACTTTTGAGAGAAGTTGACTGCCCCGAGCGAATCGAAGGCATAGTACTGAAGCCACGCTGCGAGGTCTACTTGGGCATCCTTTCCTGAGCCGATTATCGCGTTCATTTTGGAGATGAAAAGCGCGGTACAGTCGTCGAGATTGAGCTCAAGCCCCGAGACGGCGGTTGTTGTGTACAATGTGCCCATGGTTCGCTTAAGCGCCGCATGGTATTCTGCATCTTGGGTTGAGAAGACATTGTGCAGATCTGTACCCTCAAACTTTGGCTGCAGAATACCGTAGATGCCGGACTAGGTATAGGTAAGTATTAACTTTGCTACCGGACGAGGCACGATAGTTACCTTGGTGAAGCCGGAGCGGGATCGATGAACTACTTGGATTGATTCCGTGCTCGAGGCAGAGATATGATTCGGGCCAATCCTCACAAGAGGTCCATGCTTTTCATGCAGCTCTGTGTTGACGAAGGGCATCTTCTCCTGCCAGACGACATGCAGCTTCCATAAGCTAGTAATACTAGCGAGGAACGGTCCGGGAATCTTGTTGAGGCCTCGGTAGTAACGTGTTCGTATAAGATACAGGAGAAATACCACCAGCATTGCTGTAACAGTACCTCCAAACCGGGAGCCCGAGTCTGCAGTAACATATTGTTCGATATGTTTAGACATGGTGGTTGTCGGTCATACAATAAAATGGTGATATCAAGGGCACAATAGTTGTAAAACAAAGTCTCTTGTATTGCTTTTACATGATCTATCGCCAGCTCGTCAAGATGATTCAAAGAGTCAAGGAGGGGGCCAGAAGAACATAAAAAGCCAAGCAATCCAGATCTGAATAAGCAACTACCATTGGAATTGCCACCTCCACTAGATGGCAATGGAAAATCCGCCATGTAGCTGATAAGCCGCAGGTCTAATACCACTCACACTCCACTACTCCTGCATCTTTGACATACCAACATTAAGAGCCTCGTTCGGTTCTCGGACTTCACATGCATTATACATCCTGCGTCAGCAATCCCGGCAAAGATTCCCGTTGATAGGGTATTGGGTGGCGAAATGGCGGTTATTAAATGACAGGAATGTCGCAGTCGATATGCGCGTTCAGCAAACATGCATCAAAAAACCTTGGAAGTCCTATTCCTACAGATGGATCAGGTAATCACCTGTATTTCTGCATGCAAGCATCAAGGTAAGTTGGTAATACTATCACGCCTGCGATTGTAGCACAGACAAGACTTCAAAGTGGCCTCCACAAAATTCCAAGATCACTGGTAGGTACCAGACTAATGCATCAGCGTGGCTACGAGCTCAAATAAGCAAGTACTTCGTTCTTGATACTTTGAACCGATTTTACGATGATGAGATATAAACCAGATTCCTGTTCGTATATAATTACAAGTAAGGAGACCAGACTCCATCTGACACTATTCTCTCGGCCTGCTGTATTGCCCCGAAAGCTTCTCAGCTAACCATCGAAAACAACAACAAAGATGTCAACTGGTCACCATAAGGAACTTTCAACTTGGCAGCAGGTCAAGTCTAAGTCCGACGCTGAAGATACTGAAACTCTACATTCTCGCCTCTGGTATCAGCACACTGGACGAGCTCTAGCTGCCCTTCTATTCTATGCCGGCTACTCTGGCGATGCGCAGTACCGAAGTCTCCTTTTCTTCAAGCATTTGGTCGCTCCACATCTAGGCTGTTTTCCCATCCCTGGCCACACGCAACTATGGCAAAGCTTCATGACCGATAATGGCTCACCTGTTGAATTGAGCTGGGACTGGGGCACAGACGGCCGTCGGCCAACTGTAAGATACTCAATCGAACCAATAGGCCTTAAGGCAGGAACCATACTGGACCCTCTCAACATGCTTGTTGGGCCCATCTTCAGAGACCATCTCGCCCACGTCTTGCCGAAGCTACAACTAGAGTGGTTTCATCATTTCCAAGATTTCTTCTTAAGCTGCCGCGACAGCTGTCACGGACCGGTCGACCTGCAAGACCACAATGCGTCCATTTTCTACGCGTTCGATCTCACAGAGACCGAGACGATAGCGAAGGTCTACTTCTTCCCAAAGTATCGGGCGATTGCAGACAACGATTCCCCGTTGAACGTGCTCATACGAGCAATTGAAAGCGCCCCCTACACCACGAATGAGAACCTGAAGGCACTCTCCGTGTTCTCCGAATTCGCACAAGATTATGCGAACGCAGGTCTCGAATTCGAGATGCTGGCCATTGATCTAATCAACCCATTAGACTCGCGTTTCAAAATCTACTTTCGAAGCCGCGACACCGACTTCGATTCGGTCGTCAATATCATGACATTCGGCGGCCGAGCCGACAGTCCACACTTGAGGAGAGGCCTCCAGAGCCTCAAGACGCTGTGGAACTCTCTCTTTGCAGTCCGCTCGAGCTGCCCCTTGAAAGAGGTTCCCCACCGCACAGCAGGCATGCTGTACAACCTGGAGTTTCGTCTTGACGACGAGTTTCCAGCCGCCAAGATCTATCTCCCTGTCCGACACTACTCCAGCGATGATGCCGCAGTGATTCAGGGGCTCGATGGCTTCTTCCAATCTCATGGGAGAGGCAGCTGTATGAAAGCTTACAAAAGCTTTATGGCTACGATATAGTAAGTGCAATTACATATTCATGAGCAAGACTACAGAGTGACATGTCATTGACATATCGTGCAGTGGCTCTGAGAGTTTACGAACAGGATCAAGCGTCCACACTTACATAGGATGTTCGATTCGTGGAGATGGTACGCTTAGGGTAGTCTCTTACTTCAAGTTGCCACTGCCTAATTGTCTCACCTTTAATGATGATGCGACCCCAATATCCCAAGTTTCTGCTTTCATCCCTTCTAGTATCAAGATCAATGAATGCCCGATTGAGCTTCATCATGAAGCACACGGGGATTAAGGATCAGCGCACCCAGAATCTCACAGGTAGTCATGTAAATCAACATCGGGCATGAATAAAACAATGAAAATTCGAATTGTTCTCAAGACCGCAATGATCAATGATTCTATGCCAACCATCGAGGTCATGTGAAAGCAGGTTCAAATCCTACATGTATGTATGTGCGGGATTGTAACAGGGGTTCGGATTTCACCAAGTGCACGAAACTCCACAAGATAACGAGGTCAAAATGTAGCTATGTGTGATTTGATTGGCGAGGGCCTCCTCCAATGAGGTAACTACCCACCTCCCGCGGGGTTGATACCGTACATACATTGAAGTCCTAGAGATGCATGTAAGACTCGCGTGGGGGACGCTCGACACCGTCTCGACCCGTCTATGGAAAAAAGCTTGGCGGTGAAGCGACAAGCTACACCCGATTGGAAGTCGCTTGCTTTCTACCTTGGAACCTTGGAACCATGGTTTCCAATCCTTCGGATCTGAAGGAGCCAAATCCTGGCAAATCCTGGAGGACTTAGGATCTACATGGCTTCTGCAGTCACCATCACCCGACGTTTCATCCACCTGGCTCGACTGTGATACAGGGCATTCGCATTCGCATTTGTCTCAAGCGCCCCTTATCCCCAAGCTATAACAAACAAAAAATAGACCGGCACGGCGGGATCTGCGGATGATCCCGCAGCCCAATCCGGGAAAGCATCTAATCAAGCGGCATCGAGGGATTGCAATCCTTTCAACAACGCGCGCAGCAAGTAATCCGATGACTTCAAGATAGTGCAAAGCCTGTGGTGTTGGAGAGACTATGCATGCTTTTCCACGAGAAGCTGTTAGTCGGTCTATAGACGAAAAGCGATTGAAGAAGACTAATACTGGATAAGCAGGAAGGACATCATTGATTACATACCAGAGCAATACTTTCCGAGATAGCCTACTTCTGGCTTATTCGGACTGGGGCTCAGGGCAAGTCACATTCAACCTCCCTTGCCAGGAGGCTCATGCTCTGTAGTTGTATGCTACCTACGTCTGAACACTGGTGCACCTGACCTTGAGCATCCCCATGAGCAGTGATGACTGCCCGTTTGGATTGTACGATACGCCTCACGATTACGAAACTATCCAGGCGGACAAGAACTCTTAGAGCCATAGCTTTTGTGTCGCACACAGATACGCTTTCTTTGTCCGAATAAACCACACCAGTATTCTCTAGCCCCCTTCAATCATGGGTCATACCGAGCTAGTACTCAGCTTATGGGCGAGCCTACATCCTCGGAGTCCTGGTGACACATGGAAGCCAGTTCAGCTCACTGGACGTGACTTGACGATATCAGAAGTTGTTTCGATTGCGCGGTGAGTTACCCAACACGGTGAAAATGTTGCTCATACATGTGTTTACATCGAATTTACAAGAATCATTCACTAAATAGCAATCCAGGTATCATGCCAGCACCGATATCAGTGCCTCTGTGCTGGAGAGCATGGAACAGAGTCTTTTGACACTGACGAGTAGGCTTAAGGATGGGGACATCATATATGGTATGAAAGCATTGTTCATGATTCCTATACCCTGGCTGAATGAGCACCTTTGTTCTGACCTGAACAGGCGTGAATACGAATTTCGGGGGCTCTGCAGATCTACGCACGACCCAATTTGTAGAACTTCAACGGGCTCTGATCCGGGAACTGCACTATGGCGTTCTGCCACCCGGGGAAAGAGACCCTCGTGTCATGATGCAAAAGCAGACGTCGAATAAGCATCAGTATGACTTGCTGCTAGAGGGTACCCAGGACATCTCCTACATGCCTCGATCATGGTCCCGCGCAGCAATTGTCATCCGGATCAATTCCTTGATTTCCGGATGCTCTGCTGTTCGGCCAGCTATCGTCGAGCGGATGAGAGATCTCTTGGAGCATGACATTATTCCGATGATTCCGCTCCGAGGGAGCATCTCGGCATCGGGCGACTTGAGCCCCTTATCTTATATCTGCGGAGCGATCCAGGGCAAGTCGACGATTAGGGTTCATTCAGAAGGCTCAAGCGGCATGCGTTACGCAGACACTGCCCTTGCCGATGCTAGTCTTGACCCCGTACGGATAGAAGCAAAAGAAGGACTTGCTAGTGAGTAAAGCTCCCAATAATGATGTCTCGGCCTACCTCACCTTCATCAGTCTCCTCTTACCAAGTAGAATAAAATCACTGAGGTACTCATGTCTTTCCACTAACCATAACCGCAAAGTGACGAACGGCACAGCAGTGTCGGCAGCGGCAGCCATCTTGGCTCTTCACGACACACATTCCCTGGCATTCCTCTCTCAGATCTTAACTGCAATGAGCGTCGAGGCTTTGAACGGGACCACGGAGAGCTTCCACAGCTTCTTCTCCGACACCCGCCCTCATCCGGGACAGGTCAGTTAGCACCTTCTCCTCATCAAGGTGTTATCAGACACACTAGCAACCGGGGTAGCTAACGAGTCCAAGACCGAATGTGCCCGTAACATTCTAGCCTATCTAGACGGGTCTAAGTTGACCAAGGTCAACACCGGAGCCAACTCCGCACTTCGCCAAGACCGTTATTCCATCCGGACGGTGCCGCAATGGCTCGGGCCAATGCTAGAAGATCTTATTCTAGCTCATCAGCAACTATCAATAGAGTGTAACTCAGTGACCGACAACCCCCTGATCACCCCCGAGGGAGACTGTCTCCACGGCGGGAACTTCCAGGCCAAATCAGTGACATCAGCCATGGAAAAGGCACGACAAGCAACCCAAGGCATAGGCCGCATGCTATTCAGCCAGTGCACCGAGATCATCAACCCGGCGACGAACCGCGGCCTTCCGCCAAACCTAGTGGCCGACGACCCGACGGCGTCGCTGATCTTCAAAGGAACCGATCTCTACATCGCGGCGCTGACGTCTGAGCTCGGCTTCCTGGCAAATCCCGTCAACCACGTGCAGACGGCCGAGATGGGCAACCAATCCCTGAACTCGCTCGCGCTGATATCGGCGCGATACACACACACCGCGAACGAAGTCCTCTCGCAGCTCGCAGCCCTGCACTTGATCACGGCATGTCAGGCGCTGGACCTCCGCGCCATGCACATCCAGTTCTTAGAAGGGTTCAAGCCAGAGTTCGAAGAGTTAGTCTCCAAGCACCTTGACACCCCAGCCGAGCCAACAACCCCACAAGTCGTAGCCACCACCATCTCAGCCATAGCCGCCAATGAGGCGACGGACCACACCATAGCGGGGATGCTACAAGATGGGCTGAACACAGAGACACCTGTCCCTCACCACAGCCTAGCCGAGTCTCTATGGGCAGAGCTCTTGCTCTCGCTCGACATGACAGCGAGCATGGGGCCGCACGACCGGTTCAGCGTCGTAGCAAAATCGCTGCGCTCCAGCGTCCTCGACCACGCAATGTCGAGCTCCGACGGCGATGGCGACGGCGACGGTGCAGGCCACCTTCTCAGCGAGCTAGGCAGCTTCACCAGCGCGCTGTCGCAATCGCTGCATTCGGCGTGGTGCGCCAACATGGAGGCGTACCTCGCGCACGGCGACGCGACACACGTGCTCGGGCGGGCGTCGAAGGGCGCATACACGTTCTTGCGCCACGTGCTCAAGGTGCCGATGCTAGCGTCGAAAAAGCTGCTGACACCCGCTGTGGTGGGGGGCGAGGATGGGAATGGGCATGGGGTGGAGGCGCCTACTGTTGGGTCGTATACGGGGGCTGTGACGAGGGCGATACGCGACGGCACGCTGATTGAGGCGCTGGTTGGTGTGGCGGGGTCTGTAGCGTAGTGAGTGAGACTATCGCTATGTCGGACTAGATGGAAGCGTTGTTGTGATGGCGCTATATAGACGCTAAATAAATAGATCTATCTAAGTTAGCTTGATGAAGCAGTTCATACACATGCGGTATAGAGCCGGGTGGTCCCCCGTCTGCACTTGCGATTTTCGCTTCACTTGAATAAACCCCACGAACCAACAGCGATCATCTAACCCCACCAGTTCATCCTGACTCTTGGCACCATCAAGATTAAATGGCTGCTGTTTCCACGTTCCGTCACCGATACCAAGTGTCATTTAATTCCACCCTTGGGTGCGCCGTCTATTGCGATAGCTCTTACCTGTAGGTAAGTACTCTCCTACGATCTTGATCGTCGTCCCCCTCTCACAATCACCGAAATCCGTCACCAACACAATGGAGCGCCAAGCCCAGTCTTCCCAGCAAGAGCTGCAAGTGATCCGCGCCGCTCTGTTCCGCACGGGCACGACATCTCTCGCCGAAGCCTACAGAATCCTAGGCTATACGGTGCACCACGGCGTCGACGACATGCGCAGCAACCCGAGGATGCAGATCGAGGAAGCAGCGATATTGTATTATAGACGAGTTCCAAGAACAACATTCTGAAAGCTCCACTACTTGTTGTGATTTGGTCTAACGAAACGCAATGTTATTTGTGCACTCTGCGAAACCACAATCCCCAAAGCTATGAACTTCCCCAGAAGGTACCCGCAACGAAAGCAAGTGATCTAGCCAAGCGCATTTTCCAAACGCACATAACACATCCTCGGCTCTCTCGCAAACTTCTGCACAGCATCATACCCACCCAGTCGAGCCGGCGTCGGACGCCGGTGAAAGTGCCAGACGATGAGCGCAAACTGCATCTTGAGCGTCTGCAGCGCAAGTCTCTTGCCAAAACAGCCGCGAGGTCCCAGTCCAAACGCAAGCTGCGGCCCAGCCATGGGATCAAACATCATCTCAGTGTCTGATGGCGATCCCGGCCTGAGCCACCGCTCCGGTCGGAACGCGGCGATATCCCCGTCGTCCCAGGCTCCGGTAAGAGGCTTCCCCCCGCCGCGACGCGCGCCCGGGCTGCGCATGTCGTCCGACACAGGGATGTGCGGCTCCAGGTACCCGGCGCCGTTAGCCACCAAGAAGACATCGGTGCCTTTCGGGATCTGGCGCCCCAGCACGCTGGTATCTTGCAGGGCCTGGCGAGCGACGAAAGCGACGCTGTTCGCGTGACGCAGCACCTCTTCGACCACTGCGTCGAGAAAGGGGATGTTCGCCCTGGCAAGCTCCGCATACGTCAAAGTCCTGCCCTCTTTAAAGGCTTCGGCGTATTCCGCGCGAAGGACAGCACGCAGCTTGTCCTGAGCGCCGGAGTTGTCGGTCAGCATCTTGACGCCCCACGCCACGGTCGTTGCAGAGGTGTCGTGGCCAGCCATCATGAAGCCGAAGAACTCGTCGGCAATGGCCCGCTTGTAGTACGCGGGCTGGCGATCCTCTTTAGCGGCAACCTCTTGCTCGCGCAACAAGACTGAGTGCAGAGCATTGTGAGGCTCCTTGTCGCCGCTGTCTATCAACGCAACGGACGCTTCCACTTTACTTAAAATGTACTGGTCCTTGATAGCGGTGGCCTTTCGCAAGTAGGGCAACTTGCGAATGATCCATGAGGTAAGCACAGGCGCAGGCGATAGTTGCGTGTCTTTCACCGAATCCGTCAGAGTCAGGACCGAGGCGAAAGGTTCTGGGATGACGCTGTCAGGGAACGAGACTGGCTCGTCGACGTCGGGCGGCACCTCGGGATCACATCGCAACACAGCCTCGAGGCGTTGGAAAGTAATGCTCTCGGCCTTCGGCAGCCCAAAAGACGAGGCAAAGATGCTATCTAGCGAAGCGTACGTGATGTCGCGGTGAGCCGGGAAGGGCCGGCCCTGCGCCATCTAGCATTTGGCACTCCAGACCTCGATCAAGGTACATACGGACTTGTAGACCTCGGGCGCGCTGATCGTGCTAATGAAGGTCGGGGCCATGAGGTGATTGATCAGGTTCCGATTGTCTTTAAAGCGCGCATCGGCGGAGAGGAACTGGATGTGCGTCTCAGGGAGGATGCCGCCGATGATTTCGCGGAAAAAGCCGCTGCGGTCGAATTCCTTGCGCCGGAGTAGAATGTCCTGGGCCTCGAATGGATCCGTCACTATCACCCACGGCAGCGATGCGGGCTTGATGAAGGCCTGGACGATCACGCTATTATGTCGCGAGGTGAGCGAGGTTAAGCTAATTAAGTTTGTCATGTGGTGCGGGGAATCTGCCGAAGACTGACGAATATGCGTTGCGTGCGCCTCACGTAGCGTATCATCTCAGGGACGTCGCCAAACATGTTTTTGGTGGCATGTTGGTTATACGGAATGCCGGCGAGTGGCTTGGGAAGCATGGCTCGGCGGCCGAAGAAGAAAGCAACAGCCAGTAGGATAACTAGCCAAGTGCCCCTGGCCGGATCAAGAATGCGATCCATTCTGTCTCTTGATAATCCGATGCACGACTAGTATAGCGCACGGTAGATGGTGAAGTTGTTTCAACGGGAGGAGAGTGATGCAGGTGCCGTGCTGGATCATGATGCTTCGCGCCTTACTTAAAGCCTCTAGTTTAGCTTGGATGACGTGAGATGCAAGTGCTCACGTCGTGATATCATATCTCTCAATACGCACTTCATTAAGTCGTACGTGAGTACCTATCATAACAAATAAACCTGATGTATTAAATCTTTTCTGCTTCTCTCTCCTTATGGAATATTCCCTCTAAACAACTGAGACACTTGTCTAGACATGGGCAAGCAGTGCTTTTAATCCATGTATTCAATCGCCCTTGCGTGTATAGCCCATTTTCTTCGGAGAGCAGAAAATATGTAGTGTGCTGATACGGAGTGATTTTTAAGATCGCTGATTCTCATTTCGGCCAATCACTACTATTGCGACTTGCCGGTGAGATACCCCACCAATGCCGAATTTCGGGAACTTTCAACAATTTCGCTGTTGAAACGTCCCCGGTGCTTTAAAACAGTCAGATCCATAGATCCATTCGTCTTAGCCAATACGAAACCTATGCACCTGATATTGGATGAGCTGATTGGCTTGGATTTGGGGTTAAGAGGGCCACGAGACTCCTATACACCTGCAGGTAGAACCAACTGCATATGCAAGTAGGCAGGATGAACGCCCGGAAGGGTTTTGTAATGAGCGCATCTAACGAAATATATCGATATCATGACTTCTGGCCAATAAATGCAGATAGAGAGGGACTACTCCTCAACCCCTTCCTTAAGGCTCGCTAGTAGGAAGGAACCAATTGAAATACCACTCAAGTGCTTCTGTATCCGCTCATCTTGCCGTAGTTTCAACATGCTCCGATACAGCCTCAGTCCTCTCCTTCCGTTCCGTCGCCACCGGTGATGCCGCCTTAACAATATCCTCGCGCGTGATGACCTCGTCGCCAAACTCAGCCGCAACCTCTTCAAGTGTGAGAAAGCGCGTCTCGGGCAAGTAGAGCCAGTAGATGGTCCCGGCAAAGATGTTGGCGGCGATGAAGACCAGGTAAAACCGCCACGAGATGACGTCGAAGGCAATCGACGCGGCATACGATAGCCAGATGGCCGTCACCGATTGGGTGAAGACGGAGAAGCCGACGCCGACGCCGCGGAGGCCGAGGGGGAAGATCTCGGCTACTATGACCCAGGCCACTGTGGAATTTCGGGTTAGTTAAACGTCGTTTGGTACTTGGTGGGATAGGCGTATTAGGTGAGCATTGAGGGTGATGAGAACACAAGTATGCTCTGCCGAGTCACGGTGGAAAAGTAATACTTCAACAGGGGGTGTGCTCGAGATGATAGTGTTCAGGATCGTTAGGCCACCTAAATCTGGAAAAGGGGCAGAAAGGGGAGCGGGGCCTGTGTGAGCTTTCGACTTACCACTATTGAAGAAGAAAGAATATGCAAATGAAAATAAGAAAATAAAAGCAACAGCCACCCGCGAACCATTTTCATTGACACCATCCGCATAAAACTTCGACAGCGCCGTCTCAACAGCAAGGAGCAATGCCAGCGTGTAAGATCCGCTGATGACAGTCTTGCGTCGCGTCCAGTGATCCGCAGTCGCAAAGACGTTGATGACCTGGCCAATGATGGCACTGAAGCCGTAAAGAGCGCCAATCAAGAGCACGGTGTTGCCCTTGTAGCCGAGGGAAGCATATAGGATGGACTGGTAGTTCTGCAGGACATTGGACCCGGACAGCTTTTGCATGTTGACGATAAGGCACGCCAACAGCGTGCGGCGTATGTATTGGCGCGTGAAGAGCTTCTTGAAGTTGTCCATTTTGGTAGGCCCGGCTTCTAGCCTGATCTGCTCGCACATTTCGGCGAACTCGGCCTCGACGACGTCGTCGCCACGGTGGCCATGCAATGAGTACATGACTTTCTTGGCATCGGTGTAGCGTTCCCGCTGTGCTACTGTGAAGAGAAAGGGCAGTGTGTCAGCCTTGGTGTTCATCTTTCTTACTTCTCTGCCAGCATGCACAAAGTTGCCACCAAGTACATGATGTGTATCACAACTTACACCAGCGAGGAGAGTACGGAAGGAAAATAGTCAGGACAGCCATGAGTAATGCTGGTGGCCCTTGTGTAGCCAGCGGTATCCGCCATTGGAGGTCACCATAAGCGAAAGCTCCCGCATAGCCGATGAATCCAGCAACCAAAAACCCCAAAGTGTTCATGAGCCCCTTCAGACCAACTAGAAAACCGCGGTTCTCAGCGAGTGACAGCTCGGCAAGGTACACAGGCGCAGTGGGATAGACAATTCCAGTCGAAGATCCCGAAAAAGCCCGTCCGACGATCATCATGGCAGGGTTGACAGCGGCTGCCTGGAGAATGGCGCCTACGAGGGAGAGACAGCAGCCCAGAAGGAGAGTCCAGCGGCGAGATAGCTTGTCCATGATGTAGGCGGCTAGTGCGCTGCCAAAAGCATAGCCGGCATAGTATCCAGATACTATGCCGGCTTGGATTGAGCCGCCGTCGTTGCCAGGTCCGTACATGTAGCGTTTGAAGCTGTCGTGGGCGATGGTCGAGGCAATGATGCCAGTGTCAATACCGTATAGAAACCTGCCTATCCATCAGCCGTTCCGTGGGCATGGGGGAATTGCCGTGGAAGCTGTTGCTTCTAGCAATTGCGATGTAGCCTACGTACCCTGCAAGACTGATAGCCAGACCAACCAGGATTGACCTGGCCGAGTTACCGCGATGCCCGGCAATCCGTTTCGCCATTTTCCCAAATCTCACTGATGGATAGATATTTTATGGAGATGGTGAGTAAGTTAAAACCCGAATGAGGAGATCATGGGGGAGGTATAGATGATCTAGGTATGTGGAATGTGTGGTATTTTGTATGCCAAGGTTCGCATCTAGTTGCTATAATCAGTTATGCAGGCTATTGGTAAACAATGTCCCAGTTGTCCCTATTTCAATCAATAAACGTTCTTACTATCCCTTGGACTGCATAGTAGGCCTGCGCAAGTAACTTCCTTTGATTGACCTGGTTAGGGCAATGAAACCCCAAAACCACAGGTCACGCAAGAGCGGTCCTTTTCCGTCGGAGAGCCCGTGTTCGGCAGTTGCATTTCCATGTATTCATCCTGACTGATTGAATTTTATATCCAAGTTGTTGGGCATTGAACTCTTTTGCAAAATTAGACACAATTCGGTACCTCAGAGAGGGCTGTATAGCGACCGACGACAACAAACAATGCAAGGGTGGTAATGGTAACGCTGTTCTACTTGCTTTGAAGACATACACTGTACTCCGGATGTGCGCCATTTGCTATACACTGACATTAAGCGTCATCATCTACAGAAAGCCTTCAATGAAGTACAACAAGTGATGCTTCACTCTGTCATTGGAGAGGGTACTCGTGATGGAGCAGTGCAAATAAATGATTTTGACGTAAGGACTTGGTACTACTGCCCCAGAGTTCATTTCACAATAGCTATAAGCCGGGCATATCATACCTACACATTCATTTCCATGGTGTCGGCGAAAAACTCATCCAGATTACCCATCCCGGAAGAGACCATAGAAGCGAACTGACCCCAGCCTGAAGAGTCTGCAAATGCAGAGCTCGGCATGCCGTTCAAGTCGATGGGGGCCTCAACAGACATGGCCGCGAAACTTGCGGCACTATTGGAATTTCGTAGTGATGGAAACGAAGTCGCCTGGGTATCACCTTGTTGTTGATTTTGGTCCTGTTTCCCTGAGTCAGATGCAGGCTGGCAAGTTCCCTGAGTCTGGCGAAGAACTTCAACACGTAGCTCCTCTAACACAAGGCAATAGCGCTCTGACAACGACCCTTTCTCGGCGATCATGGAGAGATGAGATTGACATCGGGCTGCAGCCGAGAAGCAGGTACTGTAGACGTTATGCGGCGAAGCCCTCTTGTGGAGTAAGGACACGTACAAAATGATCGTTGCTGTAAAGGCAAAGTACGTGGTGATCTTCAGCTTGTTAGCCCTAATCATTCACTTTCCAGAGTAAGTGGTCTACGAACCCAGAAAGCGCGGAACATCTGAGCGTTCCGCACCATTTCATCTACCGTTTTGACCGTGCTTAGCGCAGCACTCACGAATTGCTGTATGCTTTCTTCACCCTCTTCATCGTTCTTGGCCTCCTTATGCATGTGATTATTCCTATGCAGAAATCGTGTGAAGTTACTCAGCACGATAGGTCGATGTGCCAGGATGATAGCATGCCAATAGGTCAAGTTCAACACATTTTGCTGTCGCACATATATGGCAGGGACTGAAGGGGCATTAAAGTTGCTTTCGAGAAATCTACTGAACTCGACGCGCCAATCACTGAGGTCTTTAGATATTCTTTCAGTTAGCACGTTTCGTCGATCTGCCGAGATGGGTTGAATGGAATAGAGCTGGCGCACTATCCTGCCGATGATGCGCGCAAGCCTGTTCATTAGCTCGTATCAATCACGAGGTGGGCATTATCAGCGTACTTGATATGTGCAAGCGTGGCGAACATCCGAGGCGGAAGAGTGGGAGACTTCTCTATTGCAGATTTTGTGAGCTCGTCGTCGTCGAGGCATGTTGGCAATTCGGCGTTGATGTCATCGTCATGGAAGGATCGTGGTCTTCCCAGCGCTACACTGAGGAATGCATCTAGTGTATAGGCGCACCAGAACGTGCGACGACGACATTCAACGTTTATAATTCTAGAGTGATCATTCGTCTTCGTAAGCCGTGTTGACCTATTGAGACCAAGTGCCAGTATCAAATGAGAGACAGTGCCGAAGAGGCTCCAGCAGTGGTTGATGCGGGACTGCGTCAGGAGATAATAGCATTGAGTCAGACGAGCCTGAGCACTGGTCAATCGTACGGGGCCCCTTTCTTTTGTGAGCTGATGCTCGGCAGCAAGAAAGTATCGGGTACTGTGTGCATCAAGCAGATCAGCCCACGATTCAAAACTGCTCTCAAGTGGAAACACAGACCTTAGATCTAATGGGCCTATCAGCTCCTGTTCAGGCATGTACACGCGACCCTGAGCAAAAACCATGAAGAGCAGAGCTGTATTGGCCGGGGCACTATCAGCATCGCGCATTGCACCCAGCGTGTCGTAGAACTCATTTAACAGGTGTTGAACCTGAGGCCTGTGGAGAAATCGGTATGTGGGCATCGCAAAATCAAAATACCGATCTAAGAGACGTTGTGCAGCATCTCTTGGCAGCATCATGCAGAAGGATGGGATCAAATCAGGGGTTTGCAGCGGGGCATCTCCGAAAGTAAAGATGTTGCTAGTCTGGGACTCAGACATGGATTGATGCAAACGCTTCTGGACCCGAAGCAGAAAGTCAACCCCTGAAGTTGGGCCTATGTACTGTCCTTGGGTGTCATCCCACGATGGCTCTGGCGAGCTCTGCGACGAAATGGTCGTGGGGCCTATATTAGAACCTGTGCCATTTGTTCGAGTGTCTACCAGCAAAGCAGAGCTTCGCGAACACTCGTAATTATGAGAGGCTCCTGGAACAGACGAGGCCAAACTGCCAGCAATGGTTGAGTTGCCGTGCGCTTCGAGCCCGGACCGCGGTATAACTGGCAGTCTACCCCTGGTGTATGTAGCGTCGAAGGTGCAATTGGCAGCCGCGGTATTGCAAACCTCACAGGGTTGGGTGCCGTCACATCTGATTTTGCGCCTATGTCATGTGTTAGCAGACAATCAGATCTCTGCAACCCGTGAGATCAAAGCTGAACGGAGGAACTGGCATCAGTTTACTTTTTGCAACGATCACATGCTCGGACAGCTCTCGTTAGCTCACTGCTATTCCTCTTCCGTTTCCGTGAAACCTGTGGGATGTCTCCGCCGGGCCATGTTGGAGTCGTCAGAGGTTGTTCGATGCTTGAACCCATTGCCTGTGTGATCGGCATGCTCAATTCACAGTGGCATGTGTGCCGAGAGAATGTCTCCGTCGCATGCCGTGCCACATGTACGGCCTGTCGGAAAAGTAATGAAAAGAAACGCGGAGTAGATGGAAACGGAGGGTCGCTACTGATGCCGGTCCCATTATCCACAGCATACGAGTCCCACGTTCCCCTCAAAGAAAGCCCATTAGATATTGATCATGACCCTGCAGCGATCTAGACCCCAGGATGCGCACCCGCCGGATTTGGAGTGCGGGGATCAAACCCACAACACCCTTCTCCAATGGATATGTGATGGTGGGGTAGATTTACACAAAGAATTGAGAGAAGTGCGAGGTCATTTGAGGCATGTCACTCACTAGTCGACAGATCAACAATCGTGCATGACACGCTAAGTGATTTCACTTATCAATTCGGTATGCATTAACTGGGCACTGGCTGATCCGAAGTGGAAATGAAATCACAATTCTTTTGCTCGTCTCGGGCTTCGAATGAACTGCCACGGTCAAAATTTGCACTCCTGTCTCTTCCTCGTTCATCGGGACAACCCATGATGTATCACTTGCCCCCGCACCTGATGACCCTGTGAAGCAAGACCGCTGAAATCTCAGTTCATAAGACCATTGTACATTTGGCGAAGCAAACAATAAATTCCTGGACCTTTTAAAATACCGTCTGTAGAAAGTTGTGTATCTAGGATCTGTATAAAATCATCAATCTATTAGTTACATTCGAGGGTTAATTGTCTACATATGTGAGATATGTAGATCGTAGAAGCAAAGTATCAAGGTGCCCCTTTTCCGTAGTGCCAAGCGCCAAGTAATCAGCACCCCTTTCCATTCTCCGACCGAACTGAAGGACATCTCAATCATGCCATATGGAACTCTATTCGCGCCGAGAATTATCTCGTCCATGGAGATAGATAGAAGGTAGATCTATCGCAACTCCAAAATTCCATCCGGTATATTCCGTGTGGGACAGCTCAAAACGTATATGTCTCGACAAGTCATAACCAACATCAACCCTAATTTTCATTTTGACCAGTTTCCCAAATGCTGTGTTCGAACAAAGCCAGGGGAAATTTTCCTACACTCTAGTTTTAATTCAACACATTAAATACTCGCCTCAACTTCAACGACCATGACTACCTCAAAAATCAAAGTTCCTCCCAGCGGTGTCTGGGTCCCTGCTGTTACATTCTTCGATCACGACACAGACACTATCGAAGTTGAAGCACAAGAGACATATTATTCATACCTGTCGAAATGTGGTTTGGCAGGCCTAGTGGTACTTGGCACAAACTCGGAGACGTTCTTGATGACACGGGAGGAACGCAAAATCTTGGTCCAAATAGCAAGAAAAGCATGTGGTCCATCATTCCCCATCATGGCTGGAGTAGGAGGGCACTCCACGAAACAGGTTCTTGAGCATATAGAAGATGTCAATGATGCAGGCGCCGACTATGTCTGTAAGAAACACCCACCTGCCTGAGCTTGTGTATCGCACCCCGTCGCTGGGTCAACAGGGGAACATCCAACCATATTTACTAACGATGGGCATATTCCAGTGCTTCTCCCTCCGGCCTACTTCGGTAAGCAGACAACACAAGCAGTGATCGACAACTTCTTCCACGATATCCAGGCCAAGAGTCCGCTTCCGATTGTCATTTACAACTTTCCCGCCGTGTGCAACGGAATCGACCTTGACTCTGCAACAATTGCCCGATACGCCAAATCATACAACAAGATTGTCGGGGTGAAGCTCACATGCGGTAGCGTAGCCAAGATCACTCGTCTTGCCGCTGAGTTCCCGCCCGAGCGGTTCGCTGTATATGCCGGCCAAGCCGACTTCATGATCGGCGGCATGGCATCTGGCTCTTCGGGCACGATCTCGGGGTTCGCCAATGTGTTTCCTAGAACAATTGTTCGCGTTTACGAGCTATACCAGGCCGGCAAGACCGCTGAGGCCATGGAACTTCATCGGGCAGCTGCACTAGCGGAACAGCCGTGCAAAGCAGGAATCGCAGCCGTCAAGTACGCGACGGCCATGAACTCGGCACGCATTGCAGGTATTGAAGGTGCTCTTGACAAGCTCAAGCCCAGGAGGCCATACCTGGAGCCCTCAGATGCAGAGAAAAGGAACATTGACACAATGATCGCGAGCTTGGTCGACATTGAGTCTAGTTTATGAGCCCCTGTCCTACTACACAGGAACGTAACTTACTTAAATAAAGACCACGGGTCTAACGAGTCATTGAAGTCATTTCTACAGCTAAGATCGTATACACCCTGATGGAAACATCTGTTTTCTTTGCGTGTGCTGGCTCATCACTGTGTTGAATGCCTTAGTGGAAATCATCTCGGAAAGCCTTCTGTGTGATCCTTTGAGTAGTTCGATACGTAGACTTTCCTACTTGCATGCATTACTGATGATCTTCGTTTGATTCTGAGTGGCTTTAAGCCGGGTGACTCACGACAAATCTAACTAAGTATGAAGGAAACGACTCCAACTTCTTGCGTCAGGTCGCCTGTTTGAGCGTTTCACCCCGCCCCCAACAGATACGCCGATAGGCCTGCCTATATGCCTGAATCGGGAAGGGTGCGCTCTTTGGAGGTTAGTGACAACCCAAAGAGGGGAATCGGACCCGTGCAGCTATATCCGTCTCATACCGTCAAGCGCCCGGGACCGTTGCATATCCGTGTGGGCCAGGTGCTCCTACTACTCCGCACTTTAGCTTCCGACGGCAAACATCGCGCCCCTCTCAACGGCGAGTGCACACTAGCAAGTAGAAGTAGGTGGCAATAGACAGCGATTTCAATGCGGAGGGGGCACAAGGGTGCGCGTCGGCAGAGTTTACCCCGATTTAATACTCTCATTCCCGAGTTGGAGACTCAAGCGCGAGCGAGGAGATTCCTGAGGTTTATTTACTTCATGTGATGCTGCCTCAGATGGTGAGTTTATAGGCTATTTCCAAGTAGCTTCAATCAAGAGAACCCTGGGTCTAGAGAATAAAAGGCTTGCTGCTACCAGGCCATCTCATAGCGTCATATCACCTCGTCACAATTTTATTTCGCAAGTGGACGCTTGCCGAACCCGCTACCATGGCTCAACGCGGCATCATTAAAGATGTTGTCATCACGCCCGTGGCATTCCACGACATGCCATTGCTGAACAGCGTTGGCGTGCACGAGCCTTTCGCACTCCGCAGCATCATTGAGATCATCGTAAGCGGTGGCAACGACGAGGACGCGAGTTGCTACGGTCTGGGGGAGTCGTACGGCGACGGCACTCACATCGAACGCTTACAGAGGGTGGCACCTCAACTGAAAGGCTTGTCAGTCTACGACACCAATCGCATCTATCTGACATGCGTCAACTCCATGACAGGCGACACGAGTACGGGCGGCGACGGCATGGCCGGGTTAGTGACTACAGCGTCGGCGGCAGACAAGGTATTCTCGCCCTTCGAGGTCGCGTGCCTCGACATACAAGGCAAATTGGCCGGTCTTCCCGTCAGTGAGCTGCTCGGCGGCCGTGTCCGTGACAAGGTCGACTACTCGGCGTACCTGTTTTACAAATGGGCGGGGCACCCGGGACAGCCGGATGACGAGTTTGGAGAAGCGCTGGATCCGGAGGGTCTCGTGCGACAGGCGCGCAAGCTCGTGGACGAGTACGGCTTCAAGGCTATCAAGGTCAAGGGTGGCGTGTTCACACCGGCCGAGGAGGTAGCCGGTATCCGAGCGCTGCGCGCCGCCTTCCCTGATGCGCCGCTGCGGCTCGACCCCAATGCCGCGTGGTCGGTCGAAACATCGAAGTGGGTTGCTCGTGAGCTGACTGGCGTGCTCGAGTACCTAGAAGATCCAGCCGGTGAGATTGAGGGTAGTGAGTAATCTCTCGATTCGATTCATTTCCTACTCTGTTGTTTTCTGGTCTGTCCCCGGGGGCTGTACTTCCAGTTCTCGTCAAAGCGATCGGAAATATTTTAGTTCTGAGAGTGTTATGTGGTATACTATCCTTAGTCGCGAGCTCCAGTCATTGGCCACGCCAACGCCCCATAGTCCAGCACTATAGCCAAGCAGGGTGATACTAACTTCATCTCAAAGTGGCGGCCGTCGCTCAGGAGGCATCCATGCCTTTAGCTACCAATATGGCTGTCGTCGCCTTCTCACACCTGCCCCCTTCGATCCGCCAGAATGCCGTCCAAGTCATACTCTCTGACCATCACTTCTGGGGTGGGTTGCGCCGCTCACAGGTACTGGGGACTATCTGTGCCACCTGGGGGGTGGGCTTGTCGATGCACTCCAACAGCCACCGTGAGTAATGGCCACACAAAAGGCATTTTCATTTTCTTCGTCTCATTCCATTCTTCCTTTCCAATTCTACCAAGGCGCGATACTCACTTTATTGACGTTATCTCGCCTACCCCATTGTCATCCCCGATCCTGCATTTCTCCATCATTATAACATCCGCAGAAAGAGCTGATCATGATTAACGCTCCTTTCCTACAACAGTGGGGATATCACTCGCAGCCATGACACATCTTGCCGCCGCGACACCCAACCTCGACTACGCATGCGACACGCACTGGCCCTGGAAGAGACGCGACGAGGACGTGGTCGTGGACGGGGCGCTGCGGTGGGCAGACGGTGGCTTAATCGTGCCTACTGCGCCGGGGTTGGGAGTGGAACTGGACAGGGAGAGATTGGCGCGCCTCCACCAGCAATATCTTGACTGCGGGCTGCGAAAACGCGACGATACCACGTACATGCAGAAGTTTCAACCAGACTTCTCTGCCAAGATCCCTAAGTGGTGAGGCGTTATCCCTTTGACGATGAGACCCTTACTAGCTAGTACCTACTACTACGATGTTACCCTTAAATGCAATCATCCTCTTAGGTGCATACACCTTGTCCTAGTGCCTTGGCATCCAGTGGATAGGGGCAAAGACACTGGCCGTGTAAGACGATTCTAGGTTGACTGACTCTTTCGTAGTAAATTGTGTTTTCGCATAGACTTCTGACTCATGTGCGCAGATTTGAGATTTGCTAACACCATAGTCGATGAAGTTGCATCTATGGCCCTCTGGGGGCGCTCTTCCGAGATTGCAGCAAAGGGTGTCATGCCGGTGTTGCGTGTTGCTGTGCCCCCGGATAATGTTGACCGTCAATACAGGCTATGGAGAGGGTGACGCGAGCGTAGTGCTGAGCATCAGTCTCGACTGCGACATCGCCGCAAATGGGGAACAGATAATTATTGCTCGTACATATCGGCTAATGCATGCGGCGTGTTGTCGAAGATGGAGCGAGCATTCACACAGCAATGTTAAAGTCTCGTAGATTTCCTGTGCATCTCAAATCCTGTCGGGCTGTGCACTGGCGCTAGAACTACGAAAGCTTGACGACGCTGCTCAATCACCAAGCTCACATCGGTCTTCAAGATGGCAGCGATCTACCAGTCTCTCTTGCTGGCGTTCTGGATATCTACGGCATGTTGCATGAGTGAGGATCAGTACGGCATGTGTTCCAGGTTTCTATGTCGGT
The DNA here is from genome assembly GCA_022453515.1 of Astrocystis sublimbata. NCBI lineage: Eukaryota > Fungi > Ascomycota > Sordariomycetes > Xylariales > Xylariaceae > Astrocystis > Astrocystis sublimbata. The sequence continues at coordinate 51,780 of JAJNNY010000095.1, forward strand.
GCAAACATTGACTTGCTGGTGCAGGTCCATTATCAATGGTGTCGGTCTCGTACCTGTGGCTGCCTGGCCTCATATTGGGCTTGTTCCCGACTTCGATCCTCACCGAGCAGTACCTGCAGCTGCTGACTCCGACCCAACGGTACAAGAGGTGTATCTTCCGAGCCCCTGCCGGCCCGACGACAACTTCTTACACCCGATCTATGAGATAACTAATCTTTCGTTGGCGTTTTACTATGAGAGTGGATATCTCGGCATCCATAACTGGGATATGAGCTTTACGGCTCGAGATACTCAGAATAACTATACCATGATCTGTACGCTGTGGGCCACGGACGGAGCGGGAATATCAGACTGGGGAGGATGTGGGGTAGAAGGTGCTGATATCGACACATTCACAACACGTTTTGTGCTGAAAAACGTGGATGTCAGCAAGTGGCACGACGTGTTTGTGGGTCGTGCCACGATCTCACAAATCTGGCTATGTAGCCAGAGCGACGACACATATCCGTAGGTCATGTCCCGTACTGCAGCAGCTGAAACTGTGGAGCAGGAAATCCGCTCCTATGATGCTGACTCTTGGTTTACAGCGATACCTATTCGGCAGAAGGAGTGGCGATAATCGAGACAGGATGTATGAAGGCTACGAATCCGACATCGGGACAGCGAGACCCATGCACAGATATCAAGACCGAATTCCCCTTGGTCGTGGATCCGAAATGGCTGACGCCAGAGAATACCCCACGGCTTGAGCCTCACCCAGTCTCTGATCCCGAGCCCACACCGCCACCTATCCGCCCTGGTCGTACTGCCGACTGTACGGCCAAAGCTTTCTCGAAACCAGCCGTTGTGATAGACGATTTTCACTATGTGCCGCCACCCACTATCGAAGACATTAACACCGAAACGGTCAACTTCACCGTAGCCAGCACTGTAACCGGTGCCCGGGCTTATTGTGCTTCAACCGTTGAGCAAGACGAAGGGTGGGAAAAGTGGTATATCAAAACCCAATGTCTCAATGAGGTTAGGGACGATCCCTATCAGAGCGAGACCGACTTTTACAGAGTGGAATTCCACTACACAGAGCGCTTGATGACCGTTGAACAAAGATTTGTATGCGGTGACCCTGAGGGACTGCATGAGTAGGAGCTCCTTCGCACATTGCTTCTGAGCTACAATGGCCATAGCTGACAACGATCTCAGAACGAGTTTCGACATTAAAGCTACTGGTCGGTTTCCGTTCTTTTGCAACGACGAGGGCTCGGGCACCGTGGTGAGTACTCTCCTGATAAGATCCTTGTAACATGTGTCATTGAAGGGAGCTGATCATGAGTCATTATCATAGTGCAAGTCTAGCCGAACCGAGATCGTCGCCGAGATACGACAACCAGTCGGGGGTCTAACTCCCGCACCCGTTCCCACCCCCCCTAATGCAGACTTCCCTGGATGCACGGCAAATTCACTCTATTATGTTTACTTCGAAGCGGACAAGTTATTATCCTATCATGTCTGGTACAAGTTGCATAAAGCCGACGACTATTCGAAAGTCGAGTTGGAGGAGCAATCACTCAGCCTCGATTTTCGAAATGAGGCAAACGACTATACCGCATCATGCGTAATCACAGACTCGGATACTGAGCTTCAGAATAGGGACGGCTGGGTTCCGTGCTTTGCAACTAACACGCTACATAGCTACCCCAGATATGCACTCGAGACGTGGGTACACTTCGACTTGAATACGAGAGACTTTAAGTTTAACCAAACCTGGTATTGCAACGATACCGACGAGGCCATCCCGTGAGTGCTACCAAAAGAACGCTTGCATATTTGCCAGCTGCGTGCCATTCCAGTCTTGCTCACACATCTTCAGAATGCAATTCGTTGCTACAGGGGAAGCCCAGCTGACCCCCTACCAATGCGGTTGGACGAACACGACGCAAGACGGCAATTTTTGCTGGCCCTACGATACTTGTACTCCAGAGTGGGACATCCAGTGGTGCAACCTGACGATCAACGACTACACCCGTCCAGTGCGGATCCAAGGAAACGTAATCTCGACAACCGAGTTGCCGCCAGACGCTTTCACAAACCCCGAACCAGACCCAGATCAGTACAGCTGCACCGAGACGTCGCTCACGCGGCCGGTAGAATTGACGCTGCGAAACTTCTCCATTGCGACTAATTACCTGAAATCTGATCAATACCCCAACTGGACATACTCATTTGTGGACTTCGTGTTCGAGAACTCGGCACTGGCTCCGAGAGCAGGAGGAGCCTGGATTGACGTATCGTTCGGCAGCGAAGAGCTTACCCCGTATGACCCTCTCGACGACCCTACCATAGCTTACGGAGGCTACAAAAGGAGCTTCATCAACGACATGGGGTGGTCTGCACGTGTGGACATCGGTCAAGCTTACATGGAGTTTAATCACAGCTGGTATTGCGAGGACAAGAATCCTCAGAACCCGTGAGTGTTACCAGTCCTTACTCACGCCTAGTACTACCTGTGCCAAGCATGATCACTGACAATGATGAACAGAATCCTATTCACGGCCACGTGGAATGGGGAACTTCCACTGTCTTGTGAATATAACAGACCCGTAGAATACACCAACCCAACCGACATAGTGTGTGTATTGCCGAACAATGCAACGACTCTTACTCTTCGTCCGTCAGTCACGAGTCAGGTCCAGCGAGCACCTATCCCGGATCCGACCTGTGAGCCAGATGAAGTGTGCCCTTACGCCAGGGACGCGAACTCAGACAGTGGCGGTGTTATTGTTCCTCGCTAGACGATCGAAGTAAGGGGATTTGAGCCTGAACCAATAACTAACTATCCTTTCTGTTCGCACTCGGTAGTGCACTGAGCATTGCTATCTCGAGTCTGTGTAATGTACATATAATGTTGATATATGGAGCCAATGTAGCCACATAAGGTATACAAGTTCAAGCGTTGTGGGAAACCAGTTAAGATGAACCTCTGGTTCCGGACACCTTCCTGAGCTGCAAACGGTTTGATATGGAGGTCTCTCTACCTAAGAGTGCGACTCGTGGGACGGTAGCTCTGAGAAATTGTAAGAAATTAGCAGGGTTTACAGGCACCCATGCCCGCCATAGTCTCTTGGCAGCCCAGGTCACGGCCCATGGCAGGCGATATGAAAATTACATGGCCGCTCTCTCGGGTAAGAAGGGCTTGTAGATTGGCCATCTTTTATTCACACTGCGGGGCCATGGGTTGCTAAGCAACCCAGCCCATCACCTGTGGGTTAGCTTAAAACTTAGTGCATTCAGGCCATAATTCTCTGGCTGTTGCTACAGGTCATTTAAGTTATTCTCTACGCTTTCAACAGGCTTGCAAATAGAGAATAGTTTGAACGCGTGTATTGGGGGAGAGGGCATGAGCCGTAGACGAGGCCTAGAAGTATAGGCAAAGCGTACTACCCGCTACCCGGAGGGGAGTAGTACGTGCCCTCCGCGACTAGGACTCGAATACCTGCCCACACTCATGCCCACAGGTGTTCAGAATTCTTTAAGGATGGGGGGTGCCTTAAGGTTTCGTAGGTTATACGAGGCCTTGAGGCTAAGGGAAGATATTTAAAAAACCTCCGACCACCTCGAAAACCACCCCCTTCGTGGGAGGTGGAAAAGAGAGGTGACGAGGAAAAGAACCCTCGCGTAGAGCCTGGGGCGAAGCCGCCCCTTATACCCTTTGGGGGTAGGTCTGTGCGGGCGCTAGCCTGTTGGGACGTAGAACCCTTCATTCTTTTCAGATGGAAATGATATCAAAGTCTATCGTATTCTTCGCTTCTAAGTAAATTTGCTTCTATATACATTCTGATATAAGAACAATGATACACCGCCATTAAACAAGGAGATTCGTAAGTAAATAAGTACTAACCGCCAGCCTGCCCTTCCCAACCGCCAAACGCCATGTAAACTTGAACTCGTAACAAATTCAGTGCTATACTCCAAGGTGGAGATGAGATATGCCACACCCGTAGGAAAATACTTTAACATCTAACAGCAACTTTATACGTATATAAGAAAAGAAAAGAAAAGAAAAATCAATCAAGCCGCCTCGTCCCAGCAAGCCTGGCGATTGCGCGTCTTCGCAATGACAGTCGCCGCAACAGCAGCAAAGTTCGCCGCGCCAAGGATCTCAAAGACAGCAACATCCGACTTGAACTCCTTAGCGAACCAGGAGCGCAGCTCCACAGCGAGCAGCGAGTCGACGCCGTACGAGTGCAGGGGGCGCACAGTCTCTATATCGACAGGCGGCAGGGACAGGGCGCGGGCCAGCTTATGGACAAGAGCCTCCATGACGACATCGCCAGCCTCAGCAAGCGAGCGCGCGCTCGTAAAAGCCACAGACCAATTCTGCGCCGCGGCAGCCTGGGTAGGGTCCGCGTCGGCGGCGCCCGCGCCGAGCTCGACGGTGTGCATGTGGCGGAAGGTAGCGCGGTGCATGAGGGCGGGGACGTCAGCGCCCTTAGCGACTAGAGACGCCGGAGTCTCGAGGCCGATCATGACCTGGCAGTTACGTGGGTCGCGAGCGGCAGCGACGTCGCGGCGGCAGTGGTAGTCGAGGAGGGCGAGGTATTCGTCAGAGTTAATCGGCATCATCAGCCCGGAGTTTTCGAAAGTCTTGGTCAGGAACTCGCTTTCGGCAATGATGCCGTCGCTCGCCATCCAGCCGAGGTCGAAGCTGATGGAGCGCTCGCCGCGCGCAACGCGGCTGCGGGCCAGAGCGTCCTGGTACGTGCCGCCGGCCGCGTAGTTGGACTGGCCTGCGGACCCGTGGATGCCGACGACGGAGGACAGCATGACGAAGAAGTCGAGGCCGCGCGGGAGCTGGGCGTCAAGGTTGCGCGAGCCATTGACTTTGGGGAGAAGTGCCTGCGTCCACTCCGTGTAGGTCATCTGGTCGTACATGGCGTCGCGCAGCACCATGGCGCCTTGGATGCAGCCCTTGATTGGGGGCATGGTGGTTGCGACGTCGGCTAGGACGGAGGCTAGTGCGTCGGCGTCGGCGACGTCGCAGAGGGGGTGCTGTACCTGGACGCCGCGGCTGAGGAGTTCGTCGACGAGCTCGCGCGCGCTGTTGGACTTGGGGCCCGATCGGCCGAGCAAGAGGAGGTGGCGGGCACCACAGTCCGCCATCCAGCGGGCGGTGCGGCGCGCGAGACCACCGAAACCACCGGCGATCACGTAGGTGGCGTTCGGGTCTAACTCACAGCTGGGCTTCGTCTTGAGGACAGTCTAGAAAAGATAGGGGTTAGTGGGTGTTGTTCAAAAGTGGGAGAAAAGGAGGCATACCAGAACACTGTCCTCCTTGCTCATCTCGATGGTCAGTTTACCCATGCTCTTTCCGCTCTGCATGTGGCGGAAAGCCGTCTCAATCTGAGAGATAGGATACACTTGCATCGGGTATGAGATCTTGGCCTGGCCGGCCGCCACCAGCTTCATGGCGTCGACCAGGGACTCGCGGACGAGGCCGGGCTGTTCCTTGGTCATGCCGAAGATATCGACAGCGGTAAAGGAGACGTTCTTGGCGAAGTGGAACATGTCGAGGCGCGAGTGCGAGTGGATATCGCGCTTGCCGATCTCCACGAAGCGGCCGAAGCTCGCCATGCACGACCAGGTGGCCTTGAGGCCGTCGCCGGCAAGCGAGTTGAGCACCACGTCGATGCCGCGGTTCTGCGTCATGCGCATGATGCCCTGCGCGAAGGACGTGTCGCGGCTGTAGAAGATGTGGTCGTCGGGGATGCCGTACTGTTCCATGAGGAGCTGCTTCTTGCCAGACGAGCCGACCGTCGCAAACACCTCGGCCCCGACGTGCTGCGCCAGCTGCACGGCAGACTGTCCTGTTCCGCCGGCGGCGGCGTGGATCAGGACCTTGTCTCCCTTTCGGAGACGGCCGGCTACCATAAGGGCGTAGTGGGCAGTGGTGTAAGTCATGGGCAGAGAGGCGGCCTCGGTGAAAGACAAGTTCTCTGGCATCTTGACGACAGTACGGGGATCTGCTCGGGCGAATGTCTTGAAGGAATCGAAGCAGATGGCACAGACGCGGTCGCCAGGTCGAAGGTCCGTGGTGGCGGCATTGCCGATGCGAGTGACAACACCGGCGCACTCGCCTCCGATCTCGACCTGGTTGATCCGTCCTAGCGCGGTGAGAAGGTCCATGAAGTTGACACCGACGGCCTTGACTTCGATTTCGACTTGGTTGGGATGCAGGGGCTGGCCCGCGGCCTCATCCTCAATGAAGCAAAGGGAGTCCAGCAGGCCTGGTGTCTTGAACTGCAGCGCTAACGGTGGCAGGTTCGGTGTGCCGAAAGGTTGGACCTGGGACCGCTGTGGTTGCAGCCGAGTGTGGATCTCCTCGTTCATGTGAGATGACTCGATGGTGCGGTTGATCAGGAGAGATCCGTTTTGGTCGCGGTACTCAAGTTCCTGTTCGACGTCATTGACCTCAGCAGAGTTCATGTTGTCAAAGATCTTCTGAACAATCTCCGCCTTGTCGGAGGTAGAGCGGACGGAGTCGATGGCCAAGGTGACGGCCTTCAGCATCGCGTTCTCGGTTCGCAGGCCACGCAGAAGACCATCTGCCACCTGGTACTCGGGCGTCTCCCATTTCTCGCCACCGCCTCCGGTCACCCAAATCAGTCCCTGTGCTCCGAGGAATCTCGCCCGAAGTCGCTCAAAGGTCTGCGCATCCATATCGTGCAGGACGGGGGCGTCTAGCTCTAGGAGGAAGATGCAAAAGCTGTCTGATGGAACTTGCTCGTCATTCAGATAGGAGACTTCGCAGGTCACACCTTGGCGGGAGAGCAGCGGTATGATTTCTCCAGCGAGTTGGGCTTGGGCCGCCGAGTCTTGGGTGGTGATCAAGGAGACATGGGGCATTGTCGGCGGCTGAGTATCGACGTGCTGCGCCGTGGAAACCATGATGCTCAACTCCTGGCATTTATCATCGGCGTAATCTTTCAACACAAAGTCGGTGCCGCTGAATCCGTTGGCAGCCAGAACGTGATCCCACTTCTGAGGTGTCATTGTCGGCCCCCACGATCGGTAGTTGTCCTCGCTCAGCCACCAGCCCGGCAGCAATCCGAAGGCGAAACCACCACGCGTGAAGTCGTTTGTCTGTTCGAGAAGGACCAGCTTGCCGCCGGGCTTGAGCAGCGCGTGCGCGTTCTTCAGCGTCACGTCCAGGTTTTTGGTGGCGTGGATCACGTTGGCAGCGATGACGAGGTCGTAGCTGCCCTTTTCGAAGCCCTGGTTGACGGCGTCGTTCTCAATGTCCAAGACAGAGTACTTCATGCGCGAAGCATAAGCTTGGAAGTCATCCTGAGCTTTCGAGAAGAATGAGGGAGAGACATCGGTGAAGTCGTACTGGGAGCATCGGGGATTGCCATTGGAAGGGGCAAACAGTGCCTTCACAATGTGGGCTGTAGTTCCTCCTGTTCCAGCTCCTATCTCGAGTGCCTTGAGGCTAGGGTTCTTGTATGCTAGAAGATCGAGGAAGTTGGTGAAAACATCGGAGAGTCTCGAGTTGATCTCGAGATAGTACTCCTTGACCAAATCTCCGTTGAACAACACCTGCAGGGGGTCCATCTCGCCTTGCAGTATGGGGAGAAGGTTCTGCGCCACCGCGACATAGAACCGACCTTCGCTGCTGAACTCTTCAAGACGATGGGCTAGGCGCTCTTGGTACTCGACATCGACGATCTTCGCAGCCCAGTCCGCCTGTCCTTGAGGCAGTTTACCTTCACTAAATCGCTCGACTTGCAGCTTCATCCAGTCGATGTACTGCTTCCTCGAGGGGTCCGTTCGCTGGGGGTCGAGTTGAGGCAACGTGGTCGTGATAGTCGAGTAAAGGAAGCATGCCAGATCCTGATAGAAGGCGGCCGTGTCGGCGTCCACAGCCTTCGCCGCGCCAAAATAGGCGGGACCTTGAGACGAAGGGATGAGGTCAACATCGGGCTTCCAGTCCATGTGATAGGCAAGACGCCTCTTCTGGTTCTCGTCGTCCGCGTCGCCGGCTTCTTGACGGTCCACGTTGGTGGTCTCCAGAACATCCACCGAGGCGCGCAATCGCCCATCGGGTCCGTATGCCGCGAAAGAGGACTCAGTCTGTCGAACACCGCGGGAGATTTGACGTGAGGTGGCCCGGAGACTGGGGACTTCGGGCTGGGACAGCCCGGAAGCGGATAGCCAGAGGTTGGATACACGTGTAGGAACGGTGGTGGGGATCTTTCGGCTTGCTCCCCTCGTGAGCCCGACCAGAACGACCTGGATGAAGGCGTCCAGAGTGGTGGGGTGGATGAGATGGGCTTGGCGAGGATCGGCCTTGCCGTGACCATCTTCCGACACGAACGTCTTCACATCAGCGACCACATCACCTTCCTCGCTGTAGTTGATTTCCTGCAATGTCTGGAAAGCAGGGCCGAATTGAAGTCCCATATCCGCGAAATGGCTGTATACAGCGACACTATCGGCTTTCTGCAAGCAGGTATCGGTTCGGGTCTTCAAGAGATCGCACATGGCCCTCTCTGCGGCACGCGCTTCGAGTCCACCGTCAACGTCGTTGGAGTCGAGCTCTTCGTATTCCACGAGCACGATTCCGCGGCAGTTCTCTGCCCAATTGCCACCTTCGAAGGTGCAGATGCGGAATTCAAACCGAGTGACCTCCTTGCCGGTGGTGTCCTGCACGGGACGGATGTACAGGTGGGACTCGTTGACAAGGTCCGACGAGGCGTCGACGCCAATAGCTCGCTGGAAAGTCGCCTCGGACACTCGGTATCCGCTGACGAGCTTCGAGGTGGGCGCATCTTGCACCAGCTGCCGCAGGCCCTCGATAGCCATGACCAGCATGCCCGCTGCCGGGTAGATGGTGGAACCGTTCACGACGTGATCCGAGACCCAAGGAGTTTCCGAGGGACGGATGAACTTTCTCCATCGCGCCTCGAGCGGGTTCCAGTCCTTGCCAGCAGTGCCGAGCAAGTCATGGTGGCCGTGTTTTCGCAGGCGATACTCCTTGCTGATTCGGCCCTCGTGCCAGTAAGACTGTGAATGATTGAAGGGATACTCGGGTAGGTTGGTCAACGCCATGCCTGTGGCTGTCTTGGCGACGGTGGTCTGGAAATTGTTGATCCTGGCGAGGTCCACCGGGTATCCAAGAGACCACAAGCGCCCAACAGCTGTCATTGTGCTATCCAGGGCAGAGACGTTCCGGGTAAGGCAAGAGCCGTAGCTGGCCTCCTCCCCGCGCGGTGTCTTCTTGAAGATTTCCTTGACCGGCCCTGCCAAGGCGCTGTGAGGGCCAAGTTCAACGAAGTCATACAGAGTTACTGCAGGCTTGTTCGCAGTGTCCTTTGCGCCGCGACCGCCGAGCTTCTTGCGGGTGCTCTGGGCGCCGCTGGAGATCAGCGATGCCAATGCGTCGGAAAATCGCACCGGGTTCGTCAAGTTCTTAACCCAGTAGCTTCCGTCTGACAGCACTCCCAGGTCTTCAATGGGAGTCTTTGTCACCGACGACATCATCAGGTTGCATCCCGGTAGAGGTACTCCAGTCTCCAGTTGACCCATCTGGCGCAGATACTCAGCGGCGATCTGCTCCATCTGCGGCGAGTGGTAGCCCACATCCACTTGCAACTTGCGTGCGAAGATTGCATCACGGGTCAGAACCTCGTGTAGAGCATCCACCTGGTCTGCATCGCCGGATATGGTGACACTGGTCGGGCTGTTGATGCAGGCTGCCACAATACGGGCGTTCCCTGATGCTCCGGCAACGCGCTCGATGTATTCCAGCGCCTGGGTCTCGGAAAGACCGACTGCCATCATGGCGCCCTTTTGCGTCGTTGCGGTTGCTAGCTCGGATGAGAGCTTTCCACGCCAGTAGGCAACCTTGCATGCTGATCGCAGCGAGAGGCCACCGACGCAATAGGCGGCAGCAATCTCACCTGACGAGTGGCCCACCACGGCCTTCGGGGTGATGCCGAAGGACTGCAGGAGATGGATCAAAGCAATCTGCAGCGCTGTGCAAAGAGGCTGGCTCATTTCCGGACGGTTGACTCTGGAAGCCGCCTTCTCCAGCAGCAGCTCCTCCATCAGCGACCACTCGCAGCCAAACTCGTAGAGATACAACTGGAAGGCCTCGAGCGCTTTTCTGAAAACGGGACACGCGAGAAGCTCCCGGCCCATGCCAGCGAACTGAGCTCCCTGCCCAGTGAAGATGAACCCGAGACCGAGCTTGCGCGAGGAGCGCACACCCTTGGACCAGACGAGGTCTCCCTGCAGCAGATCCGTGAGGGAATGGCAGGTTGCGTAAGCCTTATAGGGCAGGATGCTACGACGCTGGCTCAACGTGTACGCCAGGTCAGATAGATATCTCGAACGTTGCGAGTCGTTCAGTCTTAGCGAGCGGAAGTGGGATTTGTATGCCTCGGCCAAGCGCTTGATTCCCTCCTCATCGGCTGAAGAGAGAACAAGCAGCGCGTGATCAGGCTTGTCACTGCTAGCCACCACCTCCTCTACTGCTGGAACTGGGCTGTCGTCCACTGGTGCCCAGAGTCGCGTCAGCTCCTCCGATGTAGGAGGCGCCGGAACGGTGTTGTGATTCCCTGACAGTCCGTGGGCCTTCAGATAGTTGTACGCATCGTCGATCACCACATGCGCATTGGAGCCTCCGAAACCAAAGGAGTTGACACTGGCCCGACGGAGACCATTCGTAGGCCATGGCATCGCTGCGGTCGGGAATTGCAACTTGAGAGCAGAAGCGTCGATTCGCGGGTTCAGGCGCTCGAAGTTTGTGTTCGGGAGAATGACACCCCTTTCGAGCGAAAGCACCGTCTTGATCACACCGGCTACACCGCTCGTCCCCTCAGTGTGGCCGATATTTGATTTGACTGCGCCCACGTAGAGCGGCTCATCGGAGCTGCGATGGTCTGCGAAGACAGCGCCAATGGCACTTGCTTCGATGGGGTCTCCGACTGCGGTGCCGGTGCCGTGGGCTTCGAAGAACCGGGTAGCGCCAAGTGACAGTCCGGCCTTCTTGTAGGTGTCTCGGATGAGTTGCGCTTGGGCTGTGCCACTGGGCTGGGTAAGTCCCTGTGGAGTGCGACCGTCCGAGTTGGAACCTGTTGAGCGAATGACGGCCCGGATCGAATCTCCATCTCTAACAGCATCGGCTAGTCTCTTGATGACTATCACACCAAAGCCTTCGCCTCGCGCATAGCCGTTGCCCCTGTGATCGAAGCTGTAGCATCGGCTGTCTGGTGAAAGAAAGTTCATGTTCGATAGCATCTGGTATGTATCCACGCCAAAGGCAGTGTTAGAACCAGCAACGATGCCCTGTTCCCTTGTGTTAGCTTTGCACAGAGGCTATGAGTGGTAGAGATGCTCACCATGTCTGACTCTCCCATTCGCAGTGCTTGACAAGCCATATCCAAGGCCACAAGACTGCTCGAACAGGCCGTATCGATGTGTAGACTGGGCCCATGGAGGTTGTAAAACCAACTAATACGATTGGCGAGGATGCTGATCGATGATCCTGTTGCCGCGTACTTTGGCATCGTCTCGTGATCCCTCATGGTCATCAGTCTGTAGTCGTCGGCGAATGAGCCAGTGTGGACCGAAGTCTTGGATCCAGTCACAGTCTCCAATGGCAAACCGGCTATGTAATGGCAAGTGATCAGTATAGGGAATCGTCTTTTGGCTGTCTTGACCAATACGTACCATTCTCCAGCGCACGGTAGACACATTCCAGTATCTGTCGTTGCTGGACATCCATCGATGCGGCTTCTGCAGATGTGATGGAAAAGAAAGGAGCATCAAAGAGAGACAGGTCTTCTTTGATGAAGTGCCCACCCCGAGCAGTAATCTTGCCAACTGTTATTATGCATCGCAACTATGTGGACAAGACAACTCACAGTATCGTTACGGCTATTGTCTGTTGCATGGAACGCGTCGATGTTAAAGCGATCCGATGGAACTTCTGTCATAGCACATCGCTTTTCCATCATCATCTTCCAGAACTGGTCCGGCGATGTAGCATCCTCTGGAAACTTGAGAGACAGGCCGACAATGGCGAACGGCTCCAAGAGACCCCTCGCATCTCCTGATCCCATTTGATCATGAAGCATAGGAGCCTCGGAGTCGCTCGAGTCGGCGCTTGAGTACAAAAGACCGGGTGCCATTTTGAAGAATAGTTAAAAAAAGATGGTTCTTTGTTGAAGAAGAAGAAGAGTAATAAGGAATGAAAGAAGAAGAGAAGCTGATGTTGCAATACCAATATCCAGTATCGAAAGTCATTCCAACAAGAGTTCTTATAGTTTTGATGCCATCTTGGCAACTGGTATCAACAGCCCTTGAACTATCTTAAGAGACAACAATTAGAGGTTAGACCGACTCAAGCGATCTATTCTGGCTGCCTGCCTTGACTCATCCACAATTTCAACGACTATGCATTCATCGTCCCAGCGACTGAATTGCACTTGGAGCAGAGTGATAGAGCTGGTCTAGCCCCAGCGTTGATGATAGCTGCGTCTGGGGCAAAGCACAACAGAATCCTTCGAAAGCATAACAGAATCCGTCGAAGGCCAAGCGATTCCGAGTATACGAAGCAACAATTAGCTGGAATAAGCATGGCTGGGGCTAGACTCCTGGCTCCTGTGGGCTGATTGGGGAGCCAACAATAGGTTTGGGCAAAATAATAAGCATGGCTGAAGCTAAGGCTGCTAGCGTCTGGGGGCTGACAATATGTTTAGCAAATATTCATTTAATGGAGTGTCTTGACGGAACGAAAACGGATATCGAAACGGAAGGCGCTATTTTTGGTGGACTTACCGAAACGGTAAAGTAAACGGTCTGTTTATGACAAATGACAGTATTTTCGGATGCACTGCACGATTGCCTCTGCTCTGCCTCATCCCGCTCCTGTATCCTCTATTGCTTTTCTTTAGTCTCGTCTTCTCTCTTGCTCTTCCTCTATCTCTATACACAGGCAACTTTATCATTCAATCCATGCGGGCATAATTTTTGAATTTGTTTTATTCTTTCTAGTATCACAGGTAGAACATAGGGAAATTTCTTCTACAAAACAGAAGTGTGTTTTTTATTCAACAGCGACGATGGCCAAAAACATCATACGATTCGACCAAAGTGTCGAGTCCCTGGACTTTACAAATGAGTTCAGTACGACGGTCATGGCGTCGAACTTCGCGCGGTTCGACCATGATAACGAATTCTTGAACGCACAAGGGTTCAACTCACCGACAACACCCACGAACATTGTGCAGTTTGATAAAGATGACGCGCCGCTCGACACACACGAGTACATTACGGGATGGAAGCTGTTTGCTTTGCTCATGGGGTTCGTATTGTCTCTTCATCGCCGTGCCAGATGTCTGACTCTCATACTGACTACTGTTGAACAGCCTCTCTCTAGCTATATTTCTCCCCAACCTTGAGGTGTCCATCGTGAGCACGGCTTTGGTGACCATTGCCGACGACCTACACGGCTTCAGCCAGACAGGCTGGATAGTGGTCGCATACCTCATCACATATACCGGTAATTATGCACTCCTTCATACAGAGACATCGCAAGTAGTTGTCGGCTAACACACATTGAAGGGTTCATTATAGCCTGGGCGAAGATCAGCGACATTCTTAAACGAAAATGGTCCCTGCTGGCAGCTGTCTTTTTGTTTCTTATCGCATCAGCCCTCTGCGGCGCGAGTCAAAACATTACCATGTTGTGAGTTCAACCCTCTTCGGACACTTGAGAACACCTCGAGCTGACATGGGAGAACTAGAATCGTATTCCGTGCTATACAGGGGTTGGGAGGAGCGGGCTGCTTCTCCATCTCCATGGTGGTCTTCTTCGAGTTGATTCCCAAGCATAAATATGCCAAGTACGGGTCGATTATCTCTGCAGATATCGCGCTCGCAACACTGCTGGGACCCATCGTCGGAGGTGTAATCGTGGACCATACGACGTGGCGATGGGTGTTTTTGCTGAAGTGAGTGAGCGTCCATGATTGCCGATGATGTTTCATCTTGACTAACATAGTGATAGTCTCCCTATCGGCGCTTTCGCCGTCCTAGCTCTCTTTCTTCTACCCAATGAGTTTCCTTATCATGGCTTGCGGACCCGACCGATTGCCGGCGAGAGAAGCGTCATCAAGAGAGTCGACTTTCTGGGCGTGTTTCTACTTGTCGGTTTCATTATCTTCTTGGTCACGGCGCTCATGGAGGCTAGTACCACGTTCTACTGGTCCTCACCCGTCATTATTGTGTTTTTTATCCTTTCCGGTGTATTCTTGATATCATTCGTGATGTGGGAATGGGTCGTTACAAAGGACACATGGTCCATCGAGCCTATATTTCCATTCCGCTTCTTTAAAAACCGATACTGGATGGGGATGCTGTTGCAGTCCTTTTTCCTGGGTGTTCCTTTCACCATGCTGGTCATCAACCTTCCCCAGCGTTTCCAGACAGTCAACGCACTTCCCGCTTTGGACGCTGGTTTACGTCTCCTCCCTTTTGCTCTCCTTGCACCGATAGGGTCGCTAGTTAGCAACATCATCTTCATACGCCAACCGAAACCGCTATGGCTGCTTGCTGCGGGAGCGGCTTTCCAACTCACCGGTATTGCCCTGCTGGCGAGCGACCCTGTAGGTCGGGATATCCCCCCAAGACTGTACGGTTTCGAGATTCTGGCAGGTTTTGGGGTGGGCATCACCTTCGGGACGCTGGTGACCATAACACCGTCCAGCGTTGAGCCGCGAGATCTGGCGACCGCAACAGGAGCGATGATTCAGTTTCGACAAATGGTAAGCGTAGCCCTAAAGGCCCGACCGTTGTTTGGTTCAGCTCCTAACATCTCATTCAGGGCGGTGCGATTGGACTCTCACTTGGATCTTCGCTGCTCAATACTTACCTGAAGAGCAACCTCGCACCTCCGGTACTCGATGCCGCTCAACTCAGTGAACTTCTACGCAACGTCCGAGCGATTTCCACATTTCCCCCTGAGTTACAAAATGTGGCCAAGAATGTATTTGCTGCAGCTTTCTCACTGCAGTTAAAGGTGGTTGTTGGATTTACGGCAGCATTATTTCCATCAGTCTTCCTGATGCTGAATTTTCAGCGATGCACGGAGGCGTGCTCGCAGGTATTTAGATTCAGGAGAAGATAGCGGTCCTGATTCCTAGTTCCTCTCAGTTCATGTCACGGATTGACTGAACGGTGAAATTTGCATAGTATCTGCGTTTAACATTATTTGCGAGCTCTACCATATATAAAATCCCTTATACAGTCCAATCCCTCTCTCCTCATTAGAATTTGATTTTACAGCATCGTTAGTCGCATTTTCTCGGCAAGGGTCACGATCCGGTAGTTAACATGATATACACACACTCGTTTCTATTGCATATAATCTTTATAGCACACAATATATATATATAAATCTTTGAAAAACATAAACCGTCTATAAGAATCTACCTATACATGAATATTGAATCAATTCCACCTTCAATGTCCATTGACGTCTGCGATTGCCCGCTTGATGGCAGCCACTGCTGCATCTAGGTCTCTCTTGTCTGCACTCCCGGGAATCTGATGTCCCAGACGATGCACCGACGAGTAACTCCCATTTGCCTGACAAAGAGCCTGCAACATTTTACCCTGGCCCGGAGCGTTGGGATCGTGCTCCCCATACACGTGCACGGTGGGGATACGGATTAGGGGCTTTCCATCCTTCTCCTCGACCTGCAGCACCCGAATCTCGTCCTGTGTCAGAGCGATGGGGTCAACCGCCATCCCAGGTGAGAAGAAAATAGCAAGCTTAAAGGGTAGTTCCGGCTTGTCGTGTCCGGGGCGAGTCAGCATAGTGGCCGCGAGGGAGGAGCCATGACTGAAACCAAGCACGGCGTCGTAGGGCGGATCCGCCTCAGCGATAAGATCGTCCAGGTCGTTCATGGTTTCCAACATGCTCAGCCCAGACGTGGGATCAAAATAGGCATGGAACGTGTCGTCTGCAGAAACGAGAGGCGCAATTGCTTTTAGGTTTCGGACCGCTTCCTTAGCTGAAGCTCGACTTTAGGGGGGATTGGACTCGCATTAGCTTACTGGGCTCCATTGGATAGTCTACGCCACCCTCAACAAAGTCATATGTGTGTTCGGGTCCTAGAGCATGTCGAATCGCAACTGAGGGGTAATTAGAAGCGGCGGGGCCACGAGCTGTATGTTGGCTTGCCTTACGCGTTTGTAGTTCCAGAATCTCCAAATTGAGAATGTCAGCATTTAGCTCGATTCAATAGACTCGGAACCGACCTACTCACCTTGCTGTTGGTGCCAACACCGTGTAAACATAGGAAATGCATGTTGACGGAGGCGGTAAAAGAGGATGGTGAAGTGTGAGGATGGTAAATTGCGTTAGCTAATAATAATGGTGTTGGTTCCACGATTTTGGAGGATTACGAAGACTTTACGCTTCCGCCTGGATCATACGTGAGGTATCAATCTATTGTTATATACCTATCGAGGAACCAATTGGTCAGGTAGTATCCGTGTCTACAAAAAAAGAAGGTGAGGGCTTATACAGTTGGACGCATCCCACACTTTCGGCGGCTTACCGGCTAACCTAGCTGGGCTTAGTACGAACGCTGAAGCTGACAACATATATTTATCGTATGACAACATGCAGCTTAGGAGGATGTAACGATGTGGCACACAGAGATGCCTAACGAACTACTCGACTCGCTCGACGCTGTTGGTTCTTCACAAAGCGCCCGACCAGCTGAGAACTAGTGAGACTGTGGCGGTGGCACGCGCAACACCGCTTATAGGCATATATGTGTTTAATCTGAACATTCTGACAAATAGTATGCGATCCTTTGGAACAGAGCATTTTAGATGAGACATTCCCTCTTTCAGATTTCAGAACCAGCCCTCTTTGGTCATAGACTGACTTCTGCCTACTTGGCTATTTACCTACTTACACCTCTCACCTCAAGCTGAGCATCCAAGCCATTCCACCAACTCACAACCACTCCAACTAAGCGCAAAAATGTCTCCCTCACAGACTACCCTTCCCACCATCGCCATCATCGCCGGCGCTTGGCAGAACTCGGAACATTATGAACCCCTCCGCCGAGCTCTTGGCGCTAGGGGCTACGACACCGTCTGCCGGTCTCCCCCTTCTGTCACGCTGCCACACGGCGACACGGATCTTGAGGCCGACGCTGCTTTTGTTCACGACGAAATCCTCTTGCCCATAATTGAGAAGGGCAACGAGGTCATTGTTCTGATGCACTCATTCGCCGGTGTCTACGGTGGCAGTGGCGTCAAGGGCCTGGCCAAGTCCGTTCGTGCTGCTGAAGGCAAGCAGGGAGGCATCATTGCCCTCGTGTACTTGGCCTGCCCTTGTGTCCCTAGTGGCGTGTCGACCTTGCAACTAATGGGAATTGGGGAAGAGCTCACGCCGTGGGTTAAGCTAGACGTAAGATACCTGACCCTTCCCGTATTCTGTTGTCGCGTGGTCCTATACTAAAGCAGTTCGCACCCCAGAACGGACTTCTCACCGTTCCTGACCCCACTCCCCTTCTATTTCACAAGCTCCCGGCTGGTGAAGCCGCGGAATGGGCCTCCATGATGAGGCACCAGGCCATCAAGCCGATGCAAAGCATCGTCACGTACGCTCCTTTTGAGGACGATGCGTACAAGGGCCACATCGCCTACATCACGTGCAGGGATGACCAGATGGTTCATCCTCCCGCGCAGAAGAAGTTTATCGCGGTCTCGGGGGTGGAGGTCACGACTGAACTGCCGACAAGTCATATGCCATGGCTGGAGGAGCCCGATCTAACGGTTGAGACTATCATCAACACAGCGGAGAAGATTCGCATGTAGTTAGGTAGTTGCCAACCAGTCTACATCGGCAAATAGTGCCCGAAGAAGTGGATCGTGGCTGATGTCACTATTGTTGCCCTAGAAATCATGTACATAGAAGAATCAAGCCTTGCCATTTATCATCATTGCCTCTGAATACATGCCTGATTCGCATAGGCCATCTATAACTTAAACATGCGGTTCCATCACCATCAATTGCGCTTTCAACTTAGAAGAATGTTTATCACGCAACGTGGCCATAATTAACTACGAGACATGCCTCCTCGTGTTTCTGACACGTTTAGTAGTGGAGGACTTTTGCTAGTGCTTCCATACATGCAAGGGCCTATCCCTGTCCCTGTTCAGGCAACTCGAATGACTTACATGCTAATGGTGGAGAAGCGGGACGCCGTTATACATAGTACATGTATGTGAGCCCATGCACGTAGCTAATTATGGCCGGATATGGCTAATGCCGCTTTCTGGGCAGGCAACTGGATGGCTACCGTATAATCACTAGAGAATGGAGCTGAATAGAGGAAGAGGTGGAGCCGGGGAAGCGAGCGCGTGTGCCCGTGGCTGCAAAACTTAACCCCTCTTGGGTACTTAACCCCCTAGGTAGATGTGGGCGAGAAGGGGTAATGTTCTAGACCACCCCGCGCCGACCCGCGCGGCCGGGTTCCCATGACCGATTCGTTGGCTAACAGCCCTACCGTCTATGGAGTGGGTACTGTCTAAAAGATTACAAATACCTTCAACCCCTTCCCTGTTGATTACTCGACTTTTCCCTCCCCCATTCTCCGCGTCATAAGATCACATGGCGAGCATGGTTCAATCATTCGCCAAAATCTAAACGCGTTGCTGCATTCTATTCACGCTACCGTGATGTTATAATTAGCTATCCTCTATCTTGACGGAATTTGCCATCTACTCTCAAAGTCTACTTTCCACCGAGATACGCCCCTAGTGCGCCCAAGGCATTCTCGATCTTGTCCCCAGACACTGCGAAGGTAATTCGGGCCCATCCGTGTTCTGACTCGCCACAGGAGAATTTACGACCTGGCGCCACAATCAGCCCCCTCTCGACCAGCTGTGCAATCATCTCCACTTCGTCTGCTGCGCTCTGGCAATGAGCGCCGATCTTGGCGAAGACGAACAGCCCGTAGTCTGCAGAAATGAACTTGATCCCAAGTTTGGACAGCCCATCAGTCATCTGGCGATAGGCCGCGCCCAGCCTCTCGGAGTTTTTCTGTATCAGGCTTGGCAGCTGAGGGGAGCGAAGCAGAGATGCAGCCACGACGCTAGTCAGGGATGATGTCTGCCAGTAGCTAGCGAGACCGGCACCGAAGCGGAGAGCCTGGTTGGCCTGCGATACAATGCAGCCCTGGTCTGATTAGATTAGGTGTTTATAGTCGGGGTAGGGGTATTCAATCTTACCATTCGAGTGCCGCTGCTCCCAAAGTCCTTGCTCATGCTCCATATAACGTGCACCTTAGGCGACGGCCAAGTAGCAGCTGTGCTGTCACCTTCTTCCAGCGCCAACACCGAGACAAAGGGTCGAGAGTACTCGTCGCCGCGTGGGCGGTGGGAGGAAATGGCATAGACCTCGTCGGAGACCAGATGCATTCCGCGAGCTTCGCAAAATTCTAGTATCTTGCGCAGTATCTCCACAGAGTAGCATTGCCCCAGAGGGTTTAGGGGGTTCGTCAGCGCCACGGCTTTGATGCGCTCTTTGGCATCCGAAGCTTCATATGCGGCCTGCAGAGCCTCCACGATGTCCATTTGCGTGGCTGTCTCCAGGCACGTTGGGGTGACAAACGTGGTCTTCACATCGGCACCCATGGTAAAGTAGGCGTCGAACCCCTCTTCCCGCATTCATTTGAGTTAGCAAATTATGTATAGCGCGAATTTCAGGAAGGCCTTGCGTACCCCAACATGGCCCTAGAACCAGGACTTCATCCCCAGGGTCGCAAATGGCACTGATAAGTGCACTCAGTGCATTTCCCGCCCCAGCAGTAGTAATTATCTGGCCGGGTTCCACAGAGCTGGACGGGTTGAAGTAAGTGTTGAAGAAGTCAGCCAGGGCTTTGAGAAGCTCCGGGTCCCCTCCGAAACCAGGCGGATAGGATAAGTCCTATGGTCTTCGGTTAGCGCACTGGGCCGAATAGCTTCATTGGGGGGGCGTTAGCCACCTTTAGGCTCAAGGACTCGGCAATCGCACATCTTTGCAACGGCAGAATGTCCTCTGCGATGAGCGCGTTTTCCGCGGTAGATAGATCAGTTACTAGTATGCCTTCAGGGGGCGTTTGGTGAGCGCCTGCAACTGTCGGTAAGATGTGTTGCAACTTGCGGCTCATGTGGCCAGATACATTGGAAAAGTCCATGATGAATGAGATAATTGAAGTGGTAAACTTGATGATCGCAAAGAATAGAAGCTGCCAAGTGATATCGGCAAGTAGATCACAGAGGCCTTTTACAGAAAGGTCGTCTTCCTAACGGTGGTAGCTGACATAATCTCGTGCTCCGTTTCAGCACCGTAATGTCATCCTCCAGACCGTTTTTATGACTCTATCCGAGTTTCTAAGTATGGAACATCGATTTAATGAGACGTCTGTTTTTGAACATTCCTATAGGATGACCAAGGTGGATTTTTAGGTTTGTGCAAGGTAGAATCTGATAATAGCGCAAGCCAACCATGGGGTACGGGAGTAACCTCGTGCCACGTGTGCATATGTAGGATCTGCATATAGGGCGAAATGGGTATGGTGCTGTCCATATCTTATCTTTCACCTGATTTTGAGGCTGTTCAGCTTAAGTAACTATGTTTAGATCATCCGTATAACCTAGAATCTCTGTAAATTTAGTTAGCTTTCTCTTAGCTGAACACCCCAGATTAGACAACATTTTCATGCAGCCCACAATCGCTTGGCCGCGCATAGTCACCAATAGTTAAGGTGACTGTTTTGGTCGTGTTAGGCAGCCGAAGGTTATGTTGCCTAAATGCGGTCTAAAGTGAGATCCTGTGCGGCCTCCTACGTGGAGCGACTGCAGTGCCGCTATCTAGCTCGCATCTTGGACGAGTAGGAGTCACGAACGATCCTGCGTGTGTGGAAAAACTAAATTCGACTATTGAGTCTCGGCCGACATTCGCCGTGAGGCTGGAAGACTAACTAAAATGATAACATCGCTGAAACTGCTGACAACATACCACGTTGGTGGCAGTGGCTGGCCCTCATCCTACCCTCATCCTCTTTCTTGAACAGTCAGATAGGCGAGCTCTTGCGATGCTGCCTTGTTGGCACAGCCGCCGCCCTCGGCTGCACTTGACAGACCACGTCCCAACGGCACTACGTGTTGTACTAAGAGATAACGAAGGGAAGAGTCAGGGAAGAGTCTGTTAGGCGAACTTAGGAACGGATGGGGTTCGCGTTCGCATACGCCCCCAGGAAGCAACAAGATATTTTGGGTAACATGCTAATTAACTGCGCAACATATATTTTCGCTCTCTTCCCCTTCGTCTACTGGAAAGCAGGACATCAGCATTCACTTCTTTCATTACTATCTCAACTTCTCATTCAATTCGACTCTTCTCATTTCTACCTATTACTTTTTATAATCACTATCCCCAATGGCTTGCCTCGTTTTTGATGAAGGCCCTAAGGTGCCCCAGCCTGTTCTCAGCAGGAAACAGTTACTGCCTCACATTGTCGACGGCATGGCTGCTGCTAGACCACAAGCTGTATATGCAGAATATCCCACAAACCCCAACAGCTACGCAGATGGCTTCTCAAAGCTCACATACGCCGGCCTGGCAAACGCAGTCAACGGCCTGGCCTGGTGGCTCGAAGATAACCTGGGGCGAGGTACCAACTTCGAGACTCTAGTTTATTTCGGACCCAACGACTTTCGGCAGAATGCACTTGTTCTAGCAGCGTGTAAAGCTGGCTACAAGGTAGACCACCCCTTCCCAGACCATGCCTGACAAACTCAACTGACGAATCAACTCAGCTTCTTCTATGTTCCCCGCGCAACACTCTTGCGGGTTATGCTGCCTTGTTCAAAAATCTGACGGTCAAGACGATCCTTGCCGCTGACCCTCCCCCTATTGTCAACACACTCATGGCAGAGCACGCGGGAACCCCATTACTTCATATTCCCTCTACAAAGAAACTCCTCGGCGCAAGATATCCGCATTACGCGTTCGACAAGCGGTTCGCTGAGAGTCACGACGAGCCATTGGTTGTCCTACACACGTCGGGCACAACCTCTCTCCCCAAGCCCATCGTCATCACCCATAACTGGGTGGCCAGCTGGGTGCAGGCTCTGAACAAGACACCGCCCCAGGGGACTGAGAGTCTCGACGCTTTGCATCATGGCAACCGGATGCTGGTCATGATGCCGCCCTTTCACTGCGGCAATCTCATGCCGACCCTCTTCGATGCGGTGCACAACCAGACAGTCGTTATCTTCCCCCTGCCAGGCGGCATCCTCGCACCTGACCACTTCCGCCCACACTTCCTGGAGTGCGTGCGCGTCGCTCGACCAGACATCGCGCTTCTGCCCGCTGGCTTCATCCACGCCATCGCGCAGGATCCCGAGATGCTCGCGGCCGCCCGTGATCATCTCGAATACATCTTCTACACTGGCGGCGACGTGTCCGACGCATGGGGCAGCATCGTGTCGGACCACGTGAAACTTTTCAATGTCAACGGCTCCACCGAACTGGCTTCGTACGGAGCGCTGCGACCCGGCGGTCCCTGGGACTCGTCCATCTGGAAATACGTCATGCCGCATCCGAGCGCGGGCATTGACTTCCGGTGCCACAGCTGGGATGGAGGCGACCCCAAGTACGAGGCCGTCATCGTGCGCAATCCGGACCCGGACGATATTCAGCCCATCTTCTCCGTCTACCCAGACCGCAACGAGTACCACTCAGGAGACCTCTTCACGCCGCACCCGACGAAGCCCGGGTTGTGGAGGTATCGCGGCCGCGCCGATGACTGCTTCGTGCTGGTGACGGGCTCCAACATCAACCCGCTAGCCATGGAGGGCCACGTGTGCGCGAACGCCGAGGTGAAGAGTGCCGTCATGCTCGGGCAGCGCCGCCCTCGGCCAGGCCTGCTGATCGAGCTCCAAGACGAGATTCTGGCAGAGGAGACGGTGATGCTGGCCGATGATCCGGAACGGCGCATAGCGCTCATCAATTCCATCTGGCCTGCGATCGAGCGCGGCAACAAGGAGTACTATGACTTGGCGCGCGTCCAGAAGGACCGCATCATATTCACCACGCCGGATCGTCCGATGGCAAAGACGCCGAAAGGAACTGTAAGGAGGAGGCAGACTTTGGACTTATATGCAAAGGAGATTGAAGATATGTACAACTCACACGGCTGAGATTTTTCTTTTCATGTTTTACCTCTCTCCTTTCACGAGCGCTTTGGGCTACAATGATTTATTTCTTTTTTGTATATTTTATGTATTGGATAGGTCGATTGAATACCATATAGAGTTACAACAGATACGAAGTTTTTATGCACTTATCAAGAACAGCTGCTACAAAACCGTGATACATTCTACTGCATGACCAGAGATGGAGGAGAGTAGCTTGTATACATGATGAGCCCGTGATACATGTAGTAAACCTTACCCTACCATGAGTTTAGAAAGCCTTAAGCCTGAACACTTGCATTTCTCGATGTGTGCAAATTCTCCTTTAAGTCAATCTCACTATTGTATGCAAGTATTGAAGTGTCGAAATGAAAGCCTCCAGTACTTGAGGTTGTTGTAAAGTTCGAAAGTAGAGTTCCACATCCCACATCTATCTCACTGAACAGATGCCGTCAGCCCGGAACTTCGACACATTAAGCCTATTTTCGCGGCATTCAATACAGACGATGGATGCAAGAATGAAAATTTTTTTCCCTATTTAAATTTGACTAATACTACTATTTTTCAATATGATCTGTTGAAACTTGGAAAGGCGATTGCATTTTAAGCCGTCGCTATGAGGTCAATGACTAGGCTCCAGGCCTAGTCACGAACGTAGCTTGAATTGAATCTTGTTCCAATCCTTACTAATCATCACAGTAATCGCACGGGCCAGGTGTTTTGACCATGGTGGCGACTGGTTTGCAGACATGCGTACCCGGACAGCCGGGCCCGTGCCTGTCTTCCCTTCCCCTTTTATCGGGGCAACCACACTTCTCGATAACGTACAAAAGTGATACGCAAGCCATTGTGAAGGTTGTGAGTTTGCTGAAGGTGATATTGATTGGATAGTTTGCTGATTGATGCTGTTTTGTAGAGTGTAAGCTGATGCTGATGATTGATTTGGATGATGATGGAAACGATTCGAGAAAGATTAACGAGTGGCAAGCTATATATATTGGTTGGCTCCTCAGGTGTTCGTGATAGAATAACAACAATATTGTTTCCTCATGTAAAAACAAGGTGCTTTGCAATTTAATCTATGCAACAGTTTCTTTTACAGTATAGAAAACAGTTGAAGCTTAAATAAAGCATTTGTTTACAAATCATAACGCTTCATTGTTATGATGTTTAAGCTTCACTATCAGGATTGATATTGTGTCGCAGGTGCTTGGGCATCTAAAACGTTGTTCATAGCCACCTTATATACCATGAGCCACAAAGTTACACTGCGTGCTAGATGGTTCTGGTGGCTGAGGCTTCTCTTGAACCGAGGCCAAGATATCTTACTTCCAGGTTCGCGTTAACTTCGACATCTAGCCATGAAGCTTTTCTATCTATTCTATTCGGATGCAGTCATAATCCATGAGCAGATACTAAGAGCTGCGTACATGCCAAGATGTCACATGACATACATTGAGTCAAGCAAGCTGGCTGAAGGCAAAGCCGTTGAATATTGGTCGTTGCAAAATCTGGCGCAGACCGCTTTCATCATATTTCATTTTATTAAATTCGTTTCGCGACCTGATAACAACTCTTAATGCTAGCATCATCTGAGCTTTTCGTAATAGTTTCTGAGTTCTAAGATTTACATGTTTGTTTTCGCGTTTGACACTGCTCTCTTTTGAAACAAGGGTCAACGAATTAGGGTGCTTCTTTAAACTCTTTAAATCAACCCTAGCTATACGCACAAGCAGAAATCATTGTCTAGGTGGCATTATAAAGGGATATCCCTATCTAGGTGAGGCGGATGCAAACATTTTAGATAGCGCGCAGGAAGTGTCACTAGGGCTAAACGTCTCACAGTTTCAATTCGTTCTTTCAACGAACAAACGAGTTCGCATGACATGAAGCACAGTCCTTTTAGTGGTCGACGAGCATTTAGTATTGTATCCCTAAGCTAACCTCCGTCATTATATAAGAAACGAAACTTCCCATGATCTTCACCCTCAATCCGCATAACATCCTGACAGCGACGAAAAAATAGTCTTGTTCTCGATCTCTACACCTACACAAGTAAGACTTCTCTGCCCATGTGTGCGATGACGCTAATGATCAGCAGACAACTTCTTTTCCCGACATTCTAGTCCAGTCAGTGGCTATACGCTTACAAACGCCACATCTACGACTTCATCCCTTTCGCGAGCCGGGCTGCAGTGTTCTTACGACTAGACACAATAATCCCCATCATGTGTTTTAAGCTTACGATCTTTTTTATATGCTCTTCTTGTGAGGTACAGAATGGGGAACCTACGGCCGAGTGGTGGCTATGTAAAGAAGTCCGGGAGGGCCATGGCGTCATCGGCCGTTGCAGTGGGGGGCAAGGATCCGGGACTTCTCATGTGGAGGGGAAATGCGACAGATGCATGCGTCGCGCGACATGAACCTGTCGACGTCACCGAAATACCTAGCGGACCAGGAATGATGAAAGAGAATAAAGCGAGGTGCCTTTCGGATGTCATCTAACGTTGCTCAAGTAGCATCATGTGGCGGAAGTGCGATGGTAGGCTACATTAGCGTTCAAAGATGACTACGGCTTGCAAGATAGACTGCCGAGAGGGCTGAATATCATGGGGGTCTGCACCATAGGAAGGTGGTAGAATATCGGTAAGCTGGAAGGTTATTAGGTGTTAAGGAAATAGGGGCCTCACGGCTACCCAGCGACTGCTTTGTAGAGAATGGCCACGCCAAGGCTGGGCGACCTCCTTTATTTCAAGGGAGCCCAGGTTTTAAAAGAATTCTCACCTTGCCCATATTATCCGACTTGAACATGTGAACACTGCTAGATTTCTATGCCTAGTGCAAAATCTTTTATCTAGGAGTGCAGGTAGGCCGACGATTTTACTTCTTTTCTTGGGACCTCTATGGGATTTTCCTATAATTCTTTTTGAGTCATTTCTTTGCTGTCATTTAGGGATCTCTCATTCAATGGCCGTCACCCAACCATTCAATGCACAGATTTACCATGATACAGCATAGCTTGCGGAGTCGCGACTGGCTTGCTGTGCTTCGAAATTGCTATCGATCACGTCGGGATGTTCCAATAATAGACTAAGTGATTAGCGTGATGTGTATTCATCATTTTATTCTAATCGCTATTCCTTATCAAGTGCGAGGTGGGATGATACCCAATGCCTCCATACCCTGTTGGTCTTCTGGTGATCTGTGGAACAGCGGGTCAGAGGGATCGCCTTGTAGGAGACCAATGTCTAACAAACCCCGTGGATCAAGGTTTGGTAGGCGGTAGTCGGGGTCGAAAGTGTCATAGATAACGCCCATGTAGCCAGTAGCCCACCGCGGTTCAGGACCCTCCCCAAAGGGATTAATGCCACTTTCGTAGATGAACCTGTCTATCTCCTTTTCTATCCAAATCATGGGTCCTGGGACGTAAAGGTGGTTTTCGTTGATGATTGTCAAGTGTGGCCGGGGGTTTCGGCTTTGCCAGTCCAGCGTGTCCCTCACGAGGAGAAGTAAAGAACTGTAAGTGCCCTCAATAAAGGTCAAATCAGCCAGGTGTATTGTACGTATCGAATGAGGTAGTGCAGCGAGAAGCGCTACAAGATCTTGATCTCTAAAAGGGATTCGAGATAAGCTGAGATGTTCCAGGCGCTGCAAATTGCTTGGGTCCAATAGAGTCTGGAGTGAGGGGTACGGCAGCATGCTCCAAGGGGGCCCGTCATTGTTTGTCGCTAAAGCGAGCCTCTTTAGGCCTTTACCCCCGGCGGCGCAAGCTAGTGTTTGTCTCAACAGACCACCATTGAACACCTCGATTTGATCGTCGTCGGCGTCTACTTGAAGATCAAGGTGCAATGATTCGAAGTCATCTTGCCGAAGGACCGTTTGAAAATTGGTCAGGGTCTCACATGGCTCTTCGAACAGCCTGTAATTCAACCCTCCACGAAGCGGAAATGCGTTGACTTGCAACTCTGTCACTCTGCCAGCATCGCGATTTTGTGCCAACAAGTCCATCATCACCCGAAAGCCCTGCCAAGCCCTGCCAGTCTCATCCCAGGGGACACAGGCAGGCTGAGTAACTTCGCTCGAAGCGCGGCCAGGAAGAGGGTAGTTGAAGCCTCGGGGAAAGCTCCGGATCATAGGAGTGTCATACAAGGGTGTGAAAAGTCGACCATGTGTAGCGTCTGTGATTATTATCTTTCGTAGAGAAGGGAATCGATCGATTGCGGCTTCGAGCGCCCGTATGTGACCACCAGACTCTAGCACACCCTGCTGCTGTCTAAGCAGGTCCTGATAGTATTCCCAGGACTCGCCCAATGGCAGAAGGGCAGCAAACTGTCGCTCGCGCTCTGGAATGTCGGGTCTCTTGTGGTTAACGGATTCCCAATGATATCGAACCATAAGACTCTCCTCACAAGCCTTTCTAAACCACCTGGGCCATGTATCATCCTCTTCGTCAGACTCGTTGGTGCCAAGCTCGCGATCAATCGGTTCATGCCAATACACAGTCTCTTCTTCATCTTCGTCGAGATTGTGGTATTCACGACGATTCGCGGGCAGCAATGCATCATCCCAGACGATTTCCGTAACTTGAGCGCGATACACGTCGTGTTGAGCAATGGCCTCAAAAACGGCGATATTGAGAGGATTGGCGGAGATGAACACCCGATCTATACGGAGATGCGCAATACGATGAAAAAACTTCGCGGTGAGGCGTAAGTTCTTGACGTCGCGGTTGGATAGATAGCGACGAATGAGTCCGTGGATTTCTCCTGGGAGTCTTGTCAAGTGTGCCTGAGTTGGCCCCAGGAGTGCCGACGCCATGTTGAGCTGAATGCGATCTCAGTCCGGGTGATGTATAGCATGCAACTGTAGAAATTGGCTAGAGGATGAATATTTTGATTTGTTGAAGACACAGCTAGAGTGAGCAATGCTGCGAGCCGAGCCGTAGATCTATTTGAACCCCGTTAACATGCTGTTGGTTTCGATCTTGTTGCTCTTGCAGGAGGTACCCATGGTCAAGGTGCATGGAAGCCCCCTCGCCCCCTACCGCAAGACCCTAGCTCTGCATCGACCCGCCGGAAACTTCCATTAGCCCCTGACCTAAAGCTAAGGTACCTACTGTGCCTTAGTAGCACCCTAGGTCGCATCGAGAACCAGCACGATTTTAGCTGGCGGTACTCGTAAGTAAGCAAGTTCCGCCTGCCTCCTCATCTCTTTCAAGGACAAAAAAAAAGTTTTATGATTTATCGATGGAACTAGCATGCTCAGAACTAGTATTCCCAAGTACGAAGACAATGCTGATTGAGATTGCATGAACAATAATACCTTTAGCTCTCCAAGTTTTGAGATGCGAGGGTGGACAAACGGCTACCACGAGCAGCCGCTAATACCCATTATGGTGTGCTGGAGCAATCCATGAATTCTGTGTTGCCGAGGTGACCTTAGTCGCCGTAAAGATTTGTGGTGTGACTTCGCCAGTTCTTGTCTAGTGGCTTGGCAAACGCTTGTAGTGAATTGGCATTCGAGGGAAGCTGAGTAGCTAGGCCCCAGGGCATGCCAGCAGGTGCGCAAATCTAACGCGCCAGTCTGGCCGGTACGATTACGAGTATTAATCAGTCATGGTACTCGACCCATGGGCACACCTCGGGCAGGGTATTTCTGCAAGACGTCGAAGTCTCTCCCCATAAGCTACCTAAGTGAGCTAATCATAAGTATAATTACAACGGAGCTATGATTTGGGAGACACTTTGTGCTATGCGGCTCCAACATCCTTAATCTCATTATCGTAATAAGTGCAGCGTGCTAATGGCGCAAGGTGTGAGCGCAGTATTGTGAGATAATGAGAGCCATTATTTCTTTCCTACACACACATAGTTGTTGAGCCATAGGTTGAGGCACTTGTTGCCAACCGCAGGATTCCAAGCATAGAAATTAGCTAGAGTTATGCTGTACTTTTTCGCTATGTCGGGACAGCTATTGCCTTGAAGCACCTTATGAAACGAAGTGCAGCCGCTCACCATGCCACTTTGTGTTGGTGTAGGCGTAACAATCTTGGTCTTCGTCGGCGAGGGCTTTTTGGTCGTAGTTGTTCGAGTTGACGTTTTGGAACTGACACTAATACAGACATATACATTTATTTCGAGATCGCTGCAGTCTTTCTTAACCGCTGGGTTCCAAGAGTAAAAGTCTGCAAGCGCAATGCCTAGCTTGTCGGCGATGGCCCAGCACCCATCCCCTGACTTGACTTTGTAAAACTTGTTACAGTTCGATGCAATACCTGTCTGTATATTGGTTAGCAATGGGATGTCAATTGCAATCAAGAAACTAGGCAGGTTACACTCACCTGAACTGGAGACGGTGTGCTAACCCCAGTTGCCTTCGAAGTTGTTGTGATCTTCTTTGTTGTCGTGGCTTTCGTGGTGGTTTTCGTTGTAGCACCTTTCGTAGTAGTTTTCGTTGTTGCACCTTTCGTTGTGGTCTTTGTTGTCGTGCCTTTAGTTGTGGTTTTGGTTGTCGCGCCCTTCGTTGTGGTTTTCGTTGTTGCACCTTTCGTTGTTGTTGTTCCAGGTTTGCCCGTGTTAGTATCATCCTCATCATCATCAAGCATATCCGTAGTCAGAACGCAATAGTACGTTCCTATGGCCAAATGAGTACATTCTTTGCCAACGGAGGGGTTAAGTTTGTAGAATTCGCCGATGGTAAGGTAAAACATGGATAGGATGTCCTCGCAAGTGGTGTATGAATACGGGCTGTACCAAGTTATACAGTTCTTGATTTCCCCAGCTGCTCTGGGGCTCGGCGTCTCAATAGCCTTTTTAGGCTCTTATAAAAGGTATCAGCTTGATGAAACAATCTCATTCGTGATCAAACAGAACTCACCTGGGGTGGGGGACGCAAGCTGTACACAGTAGGACACGCTTTCTGATACTTTACAATCGTATAGATACTGGTCTAACGAACTTCCACTTTTGCCCTTATTTTCGAATGACGGATTCCAAAGAACCAACTCCTATGCATATGTCAGTCCGGTATCAACACGACTAGCAGACCCCGTTGGGATTGTTACATGCCTCCTTTGTCACGTCGAAAAAGTCTGCCAGACTCCAGCACGAAGTGCTGCTAAAGTCGGTCAAATTCTCATACCAGAAATAGCTAACTTTTGTAAGCAGATAGCCATAGTATAGATGGGTGCCCAGTGACAAGGGTGGTGAGGTACCTATAGCAATCCACTCTGGTGCCGTTGGCAAGAGGTATGATACTCATGTTGGTAGAGAACTTCTGAAGCAGGTCTTCATATGGCTTAGATGTGGCCTTGGTCTCATGAAACGGCAAAGTGGTAGTCGCTCCTGGATATCCTGAGTATGTTGAAATTGTTCCAACTGGCTTGACGCAGTAGTTGTAGTCTCGAAAAAGGTTCGTGCAGTTCCGCCATACTTCGGGGTTGAGGAACAGACTGCCAGGGCAATTGTAAGTAAAGTATTCATTCCCGATCAGTATTGGGGGTCTTACAAGTCGTCCATGGTAATCCCATACTTAGTAGTAATTGTAGAACAATCTTCGCCAGACGCAACTAGATAATACTCCCCGCAGTAATGGTTGGTTCCGTCAGGCACTGGAGTCGCAAGGGGTCTATTAATGCGTTAGTTATGAGTGATGAAAGCATCTATGTTCTGGAGAGTTACGCTGCGGTTGTTGCGACACTGGTTGGTACTACCGAGTTCATAGGCAACGCGAAGTTGCCTAATGGGTTGGAAACACAGATTTTCTTGCCCGTGAATCCCCCTAGACTGTTGCTTGCATAGTCAGCTCAGGTCACAAATAGCCGGCGTGAGACTCACGAGCATGTTTTGTCAATAGTGGGATTCCAAGAAAGAAGTTGAGCCCATGAGATATTGAACTTCTTGCTGATTGCGACACAGTCATCGCCAGAACGAACGGTGTATTCCGAGCATTGTGATGTCGATTGCACGGATAGGCAATCGGAAAGTGCAACAAGCAATGCCAGAGAGGCATGTAAAAGTGTTTGTCTCATTGTGTTCAAGTGGAAGATGAAAAGAGCGAGTAGTGAGTTCGAGGTACTATAAACTCATGCCAACACTATGTCAAGAATAGAGTTCGATATATGTCATGAGAGCTGTGCACAGAGCCTTCATGAAATTACCATACGCAGCCCTTGACATGATCGCACAAGTCAATCAGGGTGGATAATAACGAATTTGGCTCTGAGCCCAAATGCATCCAACATATGGAAAAGCGATGTAGCTTTACCGAGATGGACATAAATTTCAGGCACCCAGTATTGCTCCCGGTAGACCTGGCCAGCCTCTTACGAGTCCAACATGTTGTTGTTAGGACCGCTTGCCATTAGCGCACCAACTATTACGAGAGGAGATAAGTTTCCAGCTTCGTCGTCTCATGATTTATGGAGAAAAGTCCTAGATTCATGCAGGAGTAAGCAGAACAGGGTGGCTTCATGAGCGATATTCTCAGACTAGAAGAGATTTTTTCTGAGTGTTATGTTGACTGCAGTGTGTGCCAAGGCCGTAGGAATGCATGTTGGTAGTTGAACCATTGTGTCGGTAAATTTGGTGGGTCATTGAGTCAACCATCACCAGTCTAGTTAGTCAGATCCAGACCTGCCTTGTTCGCCAAGGAAGCAAATCAGTATCACCTGTTATTGTTGCCTGTTGGCGACAATAATAGCTTCCCCATTAACATAGTGATTGTTGGTTCTTATGCATTTCCTAGTTCGTTAACGGTGCGCTCCGGAACCAATCAAGAACATTATGCTCGAAGCCTATGGGGCTTCCCCTGGGAAACAACAATAGTTCCTGGCCTGATCCCCGACTCTCACCGTTCTTTCGGCGTTCTGGCCACAACTCTCCTCCACATCGCAATGAAAATATTACTCATACTGTTAGCATCGCTTGCAGTAGATGAAACTTGTTGGCTTCTCCGAGCTTCATCGAGTCTTCCGCATCCTGGCGCGGCTAGGACGACGAAAGTATCAGCTCCATCGAGGCGCTACGCAAGCTAGATGGGACACTTCTAAGTACTCTAATTATTGACAATCGTGAGGCAAGGGAAGGCGTTCTAAGCCTATAGTATAGAACATAACATAATAACCTAAGTAAAATCTTATCATAGTACATGTAACTGTCTCATTTATTTTGGGTGGCGCCTCGCCTTATCTTGGCTTCCTGTGATCTCTTTACATACATTCTGCATTGGGAAAGCATATGCATACTACTGGAGCTCACCTGGATTAAATAGTTATGATGCCGTCTTTCAGTTCATGTCGGGACATCTCGACACGTTAGCCCATGTGTGACCTTCATTGTCAATATTGAGAAGGGGTGGCTTTGCCCTCAAATGTTCATCATGAACAGCTCATCATCCACCAATTGGTGGTTTGCTTTAATTTCACTATACATTCTCGCAGCACAGGGTCTATCCCATCACCATGGCCATCAACATCTGCATCACATCAGGCATCTAGAATCGGTAGAGAGCCTTTCACAGCGCTCGAACTCCGACTCCTCGATAACTGAAGGCAAACTCACGTCCCTTCAGGTAAAGTTTGCATCTTCTGGGGGCCAAACTGGTGGAAGTTCATCATCATCAACCTCCAACGACTTCACTTGCAGCGCCAAGAAGGAATGCTCCAACGGTGCGTGTTGCGGTAAGGATGGATGGTGTGGTTATGGCCCAACCTATTGCGGAAACGGCTGTCAGTCCAACTGCAAAGCCA
The DNA here is from genome assembly GCA_022453515.1 of Astrocystis sublimbata. NCBI lineage: Eukaryota > Fungi > Ascomycota > Sordariomycetes > Xylariales > Xylariaceae > Astrocystis > Astrocystis sublimbata. Next base: position 84,799 of record JAJNNY010000095.1, read on the forward strand.
CGGCAGAATGTGGGAAGTACGCCGCGGTGGCGGGAACAACATGCCCCCTGAATGTCTGTTGCTCAGAATTCGGATTTTGCGGGACAACAAGCGAGTTCTGTCTTACAGGCAAATGTCAGTCCAACTGCCAGCAGCCCAAACCGAAGTCTTCCGGCAGTAATGTGCAGAAGAGAATCGTTGGCTATTGGGAGGCCTGGAACAGTGACCACGCTTGTGGGACGATGAATCCAAGCGAGATCCCGGTTCAAATGCTCACACATCTCAATGTCGCTTTCGGCTACATCAATTCGGCCTTCAAAGTCACGAATATGGACGGAGTGTCGCCCGAGATCTATCGAGCCGCTGCAAACGTCAAATCGATCAACCCTGACGTGAAGGTATCGATCGCCCTCGGAGGATGGTCGTTTAGTGATCCTGGCCCTTGGCAGAGTATCTTTCCCACTATGGTCTCTTCCTCTGCGAATCGAAAAAAGTTCATCACGAATTTGATGGGATTTCTGTCAGAATATGGGTATGATGGCGTGGGTACGTTTTCTCCCTATTCTCCCTGTTGTTCTTTTTTGAAAGAGTTTTACTAACGCTGTCAGACTTCGACTGGGAATATCCCGGCGCTGAAGATCGCGGCGGTTCCGATGTCGATGGCAAAAACTTCACAGCATTGCTCAAGGAACTGCGCGCTGCTATCAAAGCAAGTGGGCGAGAATACCTCGTAACATTTACTGCACCCTCTTCTTTTTGGTATCTTCGCCACTTCGATATCAAAAACATGGAAGCACATGTCGATTGGATCAACTTGATGACCTATGACCTTCATGGTGTTTGGGACAGTAACAATCCGATTGGGAGCAAAGTCTTAGCCCACACCAATCTCACGGAGATCGACTTGGCGCTAGACTTGTTCTGGAGAGTCAGCATCGACCCAGCAAAGATTGTTCTTGGGTTGGGCTTCTATGGCAGATCGTTCGAGCTATCGTCAAGCTCGTGCTGGAAGCCAGGGTGCCAGTTTTCGGGGCCCGGATCCCAAGGCAAGTGTACAGCGAGCCCGGGAATTCTTTCGTATCGAGGTCAGTCTATACAAACCCTATCGCGTCCCCCCTTTTCTTTATTATATCCCCCCCTTTTCTATGTCACGTTTTCCCTATCGAGAGCCCTCCTGCCCTTTTTCTTCAGCCTGCATTCCCAATTTTCCACACGTCTTGTTTAAGCAGTTCAAGACAAGAGCTGACCTGTCCATAGAAATCAAAACGATACTTGCCAGAACCCAAGCAAAGGCTTATTTCGATAAGCGTGCTGCCGTGAAGTATCTTGTTTATGACAGCAACAGCTGGATTTCTTACGACGACGCCGAGACGTTCAAGATGAAGATTGACTATGCCAATAAGATTGGTCTCGGTGGGCTGATGATATGGGCCATTGACCAAGACGATGCTGCACTTACAGCACTGAGCTCTGTTACCAACTCCAAGTACTTGAGCAAAACCGGTTTACCATTCACCCTCGTTGAGCTCAAGAAGTTGTTCCCGAAGGAATATCTACCTAACGACAACAAGAACTCGCGATATGGTTTAGTAAACTTCGGAAGCCGGGCCAATGCCGGTGTCACAGACCCTTCCAAAACACCATTCGCGTTTTTCCTAGTCGCTGGCGAATCGCATGCTGTATCGAAGCTCAAAAGACACGACGATGGGATTGAGCCCTTCACATTCTTGGATTGCCCCCAAAATGTACTCGATGAAGCAGATGACAAGGTCCAGACGGCGCGTGTGGTCTGCCTTAGCGAAGACGTTGAGGGGTGTTTTCGAGTTATGGAAAGGGGTGTCGAGGGAACACTTGTTGAGATGCCCGATAACGTATGTGCCCCCTTATCAGAAGAACGAAGTCAATTACTAACGATCAACCATCAGTGCGCACCGGGTACTTTTGCCAGAGCGGTATCGCTAAATGAATCAGCAGGTTAGTTGGCTTCCCTTATAAACAAATGCTGTTTAAACACTATTTACTTACTGTTTAAACTGCTGTTTATTTGCTTTTTACTCGCTATTTACTTGCTGTTTACTTGCTATTTATATGCTATTTATTAATATTGACTATTGTAAACGCAGACCAAACTCTTCCATATGATCTACAGGATCAGGCCACATCGGCTGTATTTGATTTCACGTTCGACTATAACTTCAAACTAACCAGAAGAGATACCGAGAAGACAAGCATTCGTCTAGATTATTCAAATATCCCAGGTATGTCTGTCTCTCTTGAATCGAACCGAATCAAGCTTTACTAATCAGTACAGGCTACTGGGATACTATTGTGGACGCGGATGGTATTCAGTCTTCCGATAAAAAGGGTCATCAAAAGAGGTTCTTCGGCGCCAATCCTCTTGACTGGGTCTATGAAGGTCAAAAAGCGAACACATACTCCACGAATTCCTTAGGAGTGCAGAAAGATCTTACCCAATTGATGTACTGGGATACTGTGGCTGGCTGCGCCATAGACGGTCAACTATATGGTGAGGCTCTTGGAGCATACATCGAAGGAGAGATCAAAGTACAGTTCTCGTATGCCTTCTCTTTACTAGTAAGCTTCCTTTACAAGCCCATGGAGCGATCCTCAAACTGACACATTACATCAGGCTCATATTAACCATGGCAATTTGGTCATTGATCAATCATATGGTGTTCTGGTCGCACAGGGCTACACAGACCTGACCTATACAATCGGAGGCGCCGGCAGATTCGACATTAGCAAAGCACGAAACGGCAACCCATCTTGGTACGAGGGCCATAAAGAATACCTCAGTGGAAGCACGATTCATACCCCCGGAAACAAAGGATGGGCAATGTACAGCCCTTACATCAAAGTCGATTACATGATGGCTTCGATCAAGGGAGATCACTTCTCTGACAGCGAGGTCGAGTTCAGCGGTCTACTCAGCGCTCGAGTTAACAATCCAATTAACATCCAGGGCACCTACCCGAGCGTCAATCAGTCCAGCGCGGTGGGAGACGACCATGCCGCGAAAATATCTATTCCAGCAAACAATGTCATGTATAGCGCTAGCTCCGGCATCTCCGATATAGCTCTCAGCTGTTACGTCTCTCTGGGAATGGATGTTGATTTCAGTGTCCCGGGGGGAGATCTTGGAATTACCGAACTCGTTTACAGTGGTCCTGATTTTTCACTCCGCATGGAGTCCAGCGTTGAATTCGAGACTGACTATGACCCAAAACATGGCACATGTGTGGATTATACAGTGGCGTGAGTTTAAGTGGAAATTGGACAGGTTTATCCAGTATTGACTCGTTTTCTTAGGTCCGTCACCAGAGCAGAAATCAATAAGGGGTATGTTAAATCACTCTGTATTACTGATTCTCATCTTTGCTAACTGGAATTGATAGTGGCGATGTCGGATACGAATGGTCAGAAAATGACTATTTTACATCATACGCTGACGTGGTAAGTCCATCAACGCTATGCTTGGATTCTGGCATGCTAACAGTACTCGTTGAGGTGACGCCGAGCGGGGAAGGCCTTTGCTATCCTGATCCTTTAGCAAAACGGACTCTCTCAGAAGCCATCACAGCAGAGAATGAAACCCAGCTCGCAACGAGAGAATCGCACGAGAGCACCAGATCCGATCAAGTCTCGGTGAACAACAATACTTCGAATGAGGCTCAGCTCGCAACGAGTGAACCCCACGAAAGCACTATTGAGACTCAACTCTCGACGAGAGAATCCCACGAGGGCACTCTCCAAAAACGTGCCAAGGGATTTCCGGGTTGGGGATGGGTAGCGAACGAAGCCATCACCGCCGCCTTAATCTTCAGAGGAAAGGATTTTAACCACGGAGTTGATATTATCAACCATGGGCAGGAAAAGGTCAAATGTGCCCACTGCTTGTCATGTACTGACGAAGATCAAGACGATTGTTGCGGGTGTGTTAACATGGATGTGGCATGGGGTTACCGTGATATCACGCCTTGCGAGGAATGCGATGAGGTTGACGAAAGCGGCGCCATCGAGCCCAGATCGATCGGAGCCCGCGCAATCGGCAAGCCGAAGCCATCTAAGAAGTCCGTTTCTATTTGCCGCCCAAACGGCAACAAACAATCGTTTTGGCTCAACATGGGTGGCAAATACCCCCCGTTTCCAAAGAACCCAAGTTGGCCGTGGGATGGAATACAAAACGGCTTGTACGATCCTATCTCTAGATACTGGGGTAACGACTCAGCTATCTGTAGTGATTGGACCGTATCCCAGTCCAGTATGGCAGATCATACAGCCGCACTACAGCGTAGAGAGTATAATAGTAAGTTAGCAACCTCCTTAACCTTTGATTAATGATTATATAGCGTTATTTCTTTTATAGGAATAATGTTATGCTTAATGGTTGTATAGTGTTACTGACAAGTGCTAGCCGAGCATGTGTTTGAAGGGCAATTGATCGGTGACTTCTTTAACGAGTGGTTAGAGACGGGTATGATCAATAACCAGCAACCGCAGCCCGCGAACCCTACTCAAATCTTTAGCTGCGCGCAGACCAATCAATATGTGACTTCTATAACAACACCTACATTTACTACCCAAGGCAAACCAGGGACGTTTCTACAGTATATACTCTCCGAGTTGGGTAGTCTTGATCACCTGGACCGTTTGACAATCTACTTAGGTCGCCCAAACAGAATGAAGGGCACGGTAAAGCGAAACTCCCACTTCTATCCCATCGATGGTTAATCGTGCTGATATTCCTGTTTCTACAGATGTTCACGGGAAATAAGGCAGTAGCCGACGTGCCCTATAAGATGATGACGGCGCAGGAGCAGCTGGCTGCCGTTAAAGAGATGGGTATGATGTTCGAATATCTAAGACACCAAGAGATATGGGACAAATTCTGCGGGACTTACGAGGCAATTTACACTAAGATGGGCGAGTTTGACACTTGGTTGAGAGTATCACACGGCCAAGGATACAACTTGCAGGCCGAATGGAAGAAGTATATCCGGGTTGTGCTGGACTCGCTAGTACTAAGGTCGCGCAGCCACTTTGACAACTACTACGCATTGAAAACGTAAGGAGCCCTTTATACCCTTGTCCCTTCCTCCTATGCTCCCTTCCTCCCTTTCTTCTTTCCTCCCTTCTACTGTTATACTTACCTTGTATTATTAGGCAGCAAACGGTATCTACAGAGTTCCATTGGGCAGTTAACAAGGTGGCAAATCGGAGGAGGATCAAGATCACACAGCTATGTAGACATATGGATCCTTCAACTGTACCTATATAGATAAGGAAGGGCGGTTCAAGCTCACCTAGGAAAACATAGATAGTACTAACATATAAAGAGGTATTACCAACCTAGAATAATAGTATTAAATTAACAATCTACTTAAACTTGCAATATATATGAAATAATATTAATAACGTCATCCATAAGTTAGTATTGCACCTAAGTCAGTATTGCACTTTTCTATAATTTCAAACCTTCTTTTTTTACTTACAAATATTTAACCAATTATAATATAATATATAAATCTAGTAAAGCTAATCTATAGCTAGTAGTTAAAAATAAAAAACGTAACCCTTATTTTTCTTTTTAAAAGCTTGCTAAAATTTTCTATATTTGCAACCATACTCTTAAGTAACGATTTAAAAAAAAGCAACCATAAATAATAACGAACTAAATAAAACGAAATTTTATTATATCTAAAAAGGATACTATTACTAGATACGTACTCGAGCTAAATTCGTAAGCGTTTCTGGTCCGGCTTTGATACGTTAAAAAAATAGCTAATATCCTCTGATACGTACGTAACACGAAGCCCGTGGGTAAGAACTGGGCTTCGAACTTCGTATAACAACAACCTAACCTCCGGATATGTTTAAATCGTTGAATCAACTACTAGCGAGCCTTTAACAAAGATCCTATAAATTATTGCGTATAGTTTAAGCCATTAATTCTCAAGGCTGGGCGGTACCGCCATAACATCGGTCCCCTACTTTCCGGCCACCTAACACTAAATACCACCGCCATCACTGTTGCACCTGGCACAATAGGGAGAGACAGGGCTCCAGCAATATGTGCTATATTGTACGAAAATCTATAGTTAAAGAAGGAAGGAAGGAAGTGGTAGATCTAGTAGGCTAGGCCCAGTATTTACAGAGTGTGTGCAGCGGCCTTATCAATAAGGTCATGTGACCCACCCACCTACTGTGGCTTGGTCAGACCTTACGGGTGCAGTGGCTTAGACCCCTCATGGCACACAACCCGTAACTATCACGCACTATCTTCATTATCACTTTCGGAGTCATTTATACTAACTATAATATAATCTTTGGCTTTACTAGGTAAACCAGACTCGCTAGATTTACTAGAACTATCCTTAATATCGCCGGCGGCAATTTATGCCCGCCAGATATTATTAATACTAGTAAACTTAGATTAAGGGCTTAATTCTATTTTTTTCTGTTTCTAAAGAATTATAGCTTTAAATTTAGCTTTTTAGGCTTTATTTTCGTGGTATACAAAAGCTAACTAAGTGTCCTTTTTAATAAATACTTTTTTAACTTTTGAAAATAATAGTTGTTAGGTAGTAAAGCCTTTTATAGTAGTAGTATATATATCTAATTATTAACAAAGGTTTTAGGAGTGCCGAGGAATAAACTATATAACTTCTAAAGCCTCTAGATCTGTTGATTCTAATGGATTATTAACCTAGCCGTTAGTTAGAATGCCTTTTAGAACCGTTTATGCTTTTTAGAAAGGCTTTTTTAGAAGCAAAAGGCTTAGTAATAGATGTTTTACTAAAACTGGCTATAACCCAGTAGTTTTTTAACCAGATGAGATATTTAATAATATAAACGTATCTAAACGGGCTTTATAATAGTATTTAAGGAAATTTCGCTTGCTAGCAACAGAAGAATTATATAAATAGGTAGTATACCCAAGGTATTTGCGATAAGCCGTTTTTAGAGGGGAAAATACCGCAATATTAAAGGGCTAAAGGATATACAAAGCATAAGGAGGCAAAAATAGTAGTTGGATATGATTCTGATAGTACTCCCATATAAAATCGACCGTTATATGGCTTCCGTGGCCGTTAAGAATTAGAAGCCTGGTCTCGGAAGGGTTTTTAGGTCGGGTCAACGGGATGAAGACCTTCTGGACCCATTCTAGCCTAATAGAGTCGTCTGTTGGTGGACCTCAGGTGCACGCGTGCGTATAACGAAAGGGGTTCACTGGCATCAGCCAAATGGGTTCAAAATATATTTATCAAAAGTCTCTATGTCTGTTGTCTAGAGAAGTACCTAGGCCAGTCTTGTACGAAGAAATACTTATATATACGAAAAGTGGGTACGTTAGCCCTGCTCGATCTAAGTGGAGTATATACCTTCTTCTGTTGGATATAACGATATGACTTGGATCAGGAGTTCTATCCTTATATGGGGTGAACCAAGAATACTGCGCCACCCTAGTACCCACTAGAGCAACACTAGTAGTAGACACCTAGCTATAGAGAAGACTCTTCTCCTTAACAACAATAATAACAGAACAATTGGCTCAAATCTGACATCTTCCATATAACAGAAGAAGTACCTACTCTATTTTTGTACCATAGTTACTGATTAAACACTAGGAAATCTTTTTTTTGTAATATTGTTTAGTAACTGCTTATAAACCAACCCTATCTATGTATGCCTTTATTTATATAGTAAGCTTGTTTATAGAAACTAGCTTCTTAAGTGCCCCGTTCGGGTTTTTTTTCGTATAAGCGTTTGCTAGGTTGTTTTTTTTGTTAATCTATCGTATCTCTACTATATCCCGGTTTTTGTACGCTTTTTTAAGTAATATAATATTAATTATAAAGCGTTTCTCTTGTGTAGTACTTAATTTGATAAGATAGTTGTATAATGATTTTAAGTTTGCATAAATAACAAGGGGAATTTAGGGAATTTTAATCGTACAAACGATCTTTTATATAATAGTTCTAAGGGTAATTATATAGTTAAATCTATTAACTATACCATAGAGTTCGCTTGTAAATATACTTTATATAATATGTTTATATTTAATAGAGTTCTAGTAAATAATATTTCTTTTAATTATAAAATCGCTTTTTATATAAGTTTTATTTATTAGAATAATAATAAATCTAAATTAGGAGCTAAGGTTTTTATTATTTATAAAAGAGCTGTCCGTAAAAATATATTTTATACGGCTAAAATTAAATAATAAAAACCCTTAGCTCCTAATTTAGATTTATTATTATCTAATAAATAAAACTTATATAAAAAGCGATTTTATAATTAAAAGAAATATTATTTACTAGAACTCTATTAAATATAAACATATTATATAAAGTATATTTACAAGCGAACTCTATGGTATAGTTAATAGATTTAACTATATAATTACCCTTAGAACTATTATATAAAAGATCGTTTGTACGATTAAAATTCCCTAAATTCCCCTTGTTATTTATGCAAACTTAAAATCATTATACAACTATCTTATCAAATTAAGTACTACACAAGAGAAACGCTTTATAATTAATATTATATTACTTAAAAAAGCGTACAAAAACCGGGATATAGTAGAGATACGATAGATTAACAAAAAAAACAACCTAGCAAACGCTTATACGAAAAAAAACCCGAACGGGGCACTTAAGAAGCTAGTTTCTATAAACAAGCTTACTATATAAATAAAGGCATACATAGATAGGGTTGGTTTATAAGCAGTTACTAAACAATATTACAAAAAAAAGATTTCCTAGTGTTTAATCAGTAACTATGGTACAAAAATAGAGTAGGTACTTCTTCTGTTATATGGAAGATGTCAGATTGAGCCAATTGTTCTGTTATTATTGTTGTTAAGGAGAAGAGTCTTCTCTATAGCTAGGTGTCTACTACTAGTGTTGCTCTAGTGGGTACTAGGGTGGCGCAGTATTCTTGGTTCACCCCATATAAGGATAGAACTCCTGATCCAAGTCATATCGTTATATCCAACAGAAGAAGGTATATACTCCACTTAGATCGAGCAGGGCTAACGTACCCACTTTTCGTATATATAAGTATTTCTTCGTACAAGACTGGCCTAGGTACTTCTCTAGACAACAGACATAGAGACTTTTGATAAATATATTTTGAACCCATTTGGCTGATGCCAGTGAACCCCTTTCGTTATACGCACGCGTGCACCTGAGGTCCACCAACAGACGACTCTATTAGGCTAGAATGGGTCCAGAAGGTCCTTCATCCCGTTGACCCGACCTAAAAACCCTTCCGAGACCAGGCTTCTAATTCTTAACGGCCACGGAAGCCATATAACGGTCGATTTTATATGGGAGTACTATCAGAATCATATCCAACTACTATTTTGCCTCCTTATGCTTTGTATATCCTTTAGCCCTTTAATATTGCGGTATTTTCCCCTCTAAAAACGGCTTATCGCAAATACCTTGGGTATACTACCTATTTATATAATTCTTCTGTTGCTAGCAAGCGAAATTTCCTTAAATACTATTATAAAGCCCGTTTAGATACGTTTATATTATTAAATATCTCATCTGGTTAAAAAACTACTGGGTTATAGCCAGTTTTAGTAAACATCTATTACTAAGCCTTTTGCTTCTAAAAAAGCCTTTCTAAAAAGCATAAACGGTTCTAAAAGCATTCTAACTAACGGCTAGGTTAATAATCCATTAGAATCAACAGATCTAGAGGCCTTTAGAAGTTATATAGTTTATTCCTCGGCACTCCTAAAACCTTTGTTAATAATTAGATATATATACTACTACTATAAAAGGCTTACTAC